>DWKW01000825.1:0-14471 GCA_018250115.1 Doberes anticus
TAGCAATGAACAATGATGATTATGCTTATTCGATCCCTTTGTCTGCACTTCCAATCTATACCTTTAAACGAGCAATTCTTGTATATATATACATTTTTTTGTGATAAACTTAACTTTGTGGTCTTTCTAATTTATACAGTTGATATATATTGGCTTTAGGTGTTGCCCTATATTTTTCCAAACACTTTATAGCCAATAATGTTTTTAAGATTTTATGTTCAATAGTTTCAAGAATGATGTGGGAAACATTATTTTGAGATGTATGTAATTTCTTAGAAAATCGTAACCTGGTATTATCAACGCACGACGGCAATATTTTTCTGAGCTCGCGATCGTTACAACTACTCGTACTAAGGGATCAATGTACGTGTCGGTGGTTATCCTATAGTAAGCCTATCATCATTATCATCAACCCATTATTGTCCCACTTCTGGGCACGGGTCCCTTCTGAGAGGTGAGACAGTTTGAGCCCACCATACTGGCCAAATGCAAATTGGCCGATAAAAGTATAGATTTCTGGAAGTAAGATTGTCGTCTTGTGCTCAAACGTTCAAAATAAAAATTCATTCAGAAATGTCACCTAACAAAGTTGAACAAACCCCTTTGTATTTAGCAACGCCATCAAAAACGCCGTACGAATCACAAACTAAGGCGAACCTCCTTGCGTGATAAGAGCTCTTTAAATATTTCCGTTTAAACTTGTGGGTTTATTACATAAGGGAAAATGTACCGATACACGTCTTAGAGAATTACAAGACTGCGAATAAACTGTAGCAGTAACCTTAATTTAAGTTTCATTGACTACCCAGAGGTTTTTAAAAAAATATTTATTTATTTTAAAAGCATAAAAATTGTAGCTATCTTGAGATTTTATTGGTCTCGCCTCCCTTTAACATCAACATTTTATGTATTTATAATATATTATGTACAACAATAAAAATAAAACGTAAAAATAAGAATATCATAAATTGTTTACGAAACAAAATCCATCAATTATTGGAGTCAGTATAAATGTATATCATGTATATAAATGGAGTTATCATGAGATCTCGAGTTTTCGCAGTCTAAGGAAACTATTCTGATTATTTTTGCAAGGACATCCAGACACAGACAGGTCAGGTCCTATAAAAAAAAAATATCACGAGAAAAAGGATTTTCCTTTTTTGATCTATATCCACACAGGCGAAAATGCAAACAAAAAGTAGTGTATTATTAACACAATAGTATATGTTTATTGTAATGTATTTGACACATAGCGGGAAGATAGTTGACTTATATAATATGTATAAACCAGTTTCCAGATTTCTTTAATATATATAAATATGTGAATAAGAGATATAATGAAAAATCTAGACCAGGTTAAAGATCTTATCTGATTTCTGTAGAACTGTAGGTCATGAAAGTACAAATTATACAGAAGGGTCTGGTAGCATGTATTACGAGAATGTGAGTAACCCCTAATTTGAGGCCTTTAATGCGCAAGAACAAACCGATTTTTTAACAACTATTTGCCTAGCTTCAATTTATAAACCAACCTCGTTCGATATTTAAAATAAACATAGGTACAATACAAATAATTATAAGTAGTGCAATAAACTTGATGCTGTCTATTTTTAAACGACGTAAAAGTCGAACATATTTGAGCATAACAAAAACGTACGAGATGTCACAGAATAAGATAAATGCTTCGCTCGGTACTGCCTGACAAATTAACTCCACAAACTTCGAATCATCGTTTGCCAGAATATTTTACCGTTTAATATGGAAATGGGTATCGCCGCTAAGATTAGTGGGGTTAAAACAAATTTTATGTTTACTGCATACAACTTTTCACCTTAGTGGCTCAAACTTACGACTTAATATAAAAAAATATAATAACGACATAAATTAGCTATAGAAGTTTTACGATGACTTAACCAACTGAAATTGTTAATTCATAACTTTTTTCAATTTAGTCAGTATACCCGAAGCAATTATAGTGTTTTTTGAAGCTGCCATAAATAACTTGGCTTAGTTAAAAAGAGTTTTAAGTAAGGAATACATAGGTATGCGACATTAAAGAGTAAGACCTTAGTACGATATAGTGCATGTAAATTTTAGTTTACTTTAAAAGGCCGCCAATCAACCCGCGTCACAAAAAGAATCAATAAATTGATTTTAGGTAGTAGGTAGGTAGGTAGATTAGAATTCAGATTTTACCACTAAGTATTGTAACGTAAATCATCTATTAGTCATTTGAAAAAATAGTTCTCTACCTTTTACAAATGTACTATAGATTTTTAACCCGAATTATGTATTCCAAATGTGGGCTTTAATAAGCACATTATGTCACAGAGTTGTGGTCGATCTTAATTGCATGCATTGCATGTACAAATCAGGTTACACAAATTGACAAAGTTTATTGGAATACAAAATAGTATGTACTGAATTCTTTAAATTATATTATGTATCACATTATAATCTCTTTTGTGCATATATTAAAGGATTAACAAATGTGTGTGTCTAACACATTATATAAAAGGGCAATGTAATCCATGGACATCCGCAACTAACCTCAAATAAGTCCGAAGTCATATCTGAAATCGGACGCGAATGCATTGCTACTCAATTTAGTTCATGTCTCAGTTGTAAACAGTCTTCCTAACCCACACAATAGAAATAGGTGCAAGGCGGGATGAAGACGCAGAACGGGCCTTAGACATCCGAGAAATTCGTTTTAACGTCTTCAAAACATCTGTAAAAGGTTTATATTTGGACTTCTGAACATGATCAATATTTCTGAGTTTAGATCTTGTCTCTAGTGAAGAATACTTGCCAGAATACTCAATCTTTCTGCTTTGTACTGCGCGCTATTCAAACCTACCACTCCCCCATATTAAAAAAGAGCGCTTGAAATTCCTACACATGTCGCACGATTGGCCCTTACGCTCAAGGTATAACTACCCCTATTCACTCTTCCTCTTATTACAATAAATCCTTTACTATATACGCTGTCAGTCTTTGGAATTATCTACGAATTATCCATTCGAGGCTTGCAATCCTAAGACTCTTTTTGCACTATCTGGGAAAATAACTTAAATTTCCTTTTCCTTAATCTACTGTACCTATGCATATTTTATTATCCTATTAGATTTAGTATTAATGTTTATTATATTTGTATATTCCTTTATTATTTTGTAGTTGATTTTAAATTTTGCACCCTCCGAACTTATTCTACGTCCTCAAAATATTGATTGGAAAAAATCACTTTATAACGATAAGGTCGCCTTTTGTACTTGTATACTTATATTTATATTGTTGTTTATGTTATTTTATGTGTGTACAATAAAGCGTTTTCACAGCTCTGTGCATAGGAAGGGTACCATCTGAAAGAACCGCTCGTTATTGATATGACAAGTTGAAAGATTTAAAATTGTGTCCTTAAATACATATGTACCTCGCGTAGAAAGCAGTAAAATATTAAGAGCAAAGGCTATCCTTATTATACTAAAACATTAATAATTAATTTATTAATGTTTTAGTATAATTAATAAACTACTATCATTTTTGATAAGACAAATTTTAAAATGTCCTATTAAAACAATATTCAAATAGGTACGGTAAAAAGATCGCTATCAAGAGTTTCAAAATAATCAACGTATAGATTGGTACTATGAAAGGGATAATACATATTTTTGAATACATACCTACTTAAGATTTAGTTTCAAATACAGAAATTCCACAGCCTTGGAATAAAGAGTTGGCGAAGTTATATAAAGTCGCTATCCCGCCGCAACCTTTACCGGTTCTCTCATTACCAAGTGGAATAAATCTGAGGATACTTTGTAGAAAGAAGGGAGGGCTTGAGAAGATTCAGCAATAAGTACCTAAAGCGTCAATGTCCACACTTGACAGAAGCTAGTGGGTTTTATTTCTTTTTTTAAATGCTTGAATCAGACCGTGATCCTGAACCTCGATTTGCGTACCTCACCTACCTCTGATGTTTCGTAGATGAATTACTTATCCAATTTTTTTCACATATCCCGTGTCTATTGCTTCATCTCGATTTTCTTAATTGTCTGAGAAGCCTTGATTGCTTTATTATTTTATATCAATTATCTCGATTTTTTTTAATATGCAGAATTCCGAATGTTTTAGTAGCCTTAATTGTCACTACAGTCTCATCTCAATCTTCTCGCTTGTCCAGATTGACTACGTTCCAACAAATACCAATAAGTCGGAACTTGTTTTTTTTAATTAATATGAACTTGTGTTTAAATTTATTTGCATTTGAACTTTAAGTCAACCTGAACCTAATAATAGTACTAGTTAATGGTAAGAAAAGTGGTAAGTAAAGGAATGAGGTTAGGTTAAAGAATCTGAAATAAAATTGTAAGTTGTAGAGGCTGGCTAGCCCCTACGTAAGAATTATTTGTATACTTATAAGTGTGTCGGTTTAAGCCGAGTAATACCTATATCATTTCATTTCATATTTTCAAAATTGGATAGACTGAATTTCGACTGAATAGATTTTTATTAAACTTATGGAATGTTGAGTATACTCCACTGGTCTCTGTATTTTCTAGTTAAAGTAGGTATAGGTTAAGATCGAAGGTTCGAAGGCGATAGAAAATTGTCAAGAGTTAGTGCCAGTTTCTTATCTGGAGCATCAGTCGTTAATAAAATTGCTGTATGTCTACGTCTATACTGACAGGATATCGTTCAATTGATTTGATGTTCAGTTTCTTCAATGCCGAGATAGTTTACATGAACATTATGGCTTCCATTATCTTACATGATATCTTAATACCAAGTAACTACTTAGCATCAGACATCTGTTATATTTTTGCGGAGTAATTTTTACTCCGGAAAAACGGAGCAATACCCGTTTTTCAACAAAAAAGATAATAATAAATAATTTAAAAAATACTCTTTATTATACCTACTATTCATGAAATGACATTAAGTCGTATAGAATATACATTTTATCTGTATGTATATTTATGTACATTATTGTGTTTACTTACTTATAAATCATATCAAAAATACAAAATTATCAGTAGTTTATCAGCCGCCACTCCACAACATTTCGCCAACTACAAAGGGTGACTTTTGGAGAATGTCTTGATCTGGCCCTTTGTTTATCAATTAAGGTTTATAATAAATTTTGAAATTAAAATAAACCAATTAAAGCGGCAATCTAGGGTGCATAAATACGATGATCCTGTCATCATCATCATCACTAGGTTTGGTATTTAAGCGTGTTTATTGAGTTTTCCTAACTACAATTGTTTTATTGAAGATTCAATGGAAATACTAAATTGTATTTGTTCTTCTTAAAAAATAAATAAAATTCATGAAGCTTTAGTCTCGAAATAATAAGTCAATAATTCAAGACTGGCACATTTAGGATTCCAGGTCTAGCTCCTGGTCTTAGTGCACTCTGGGCGGGATCTGATGGGAACTAGATTATGGAGTCACAGGCGATTAGAGTACAGGATCTGATTGCAGGGAGGATCGCAACTCCGGGAACAACGGCGATGTTGCGGCGGCAAGCTTCTGCGAGAGAGTGTAAAGGTATCGTTTAAGGGATGCCTCCATACCCCGGACCCTCATTATAACAAAAAAACCTAACAGAATTAAGCAATTTTAGCTTATTCGAAAGTATCATATATATATTTAGATCATAACTAAATTGATCTTTATGATTTAAAATGGAGTTTCTTAAAGGTTGGTATACATTTAATTTTATGGCACACATAATAAGATTAAATCTAAGATTTTTCGAAGTCTTACAGAAGAAATTAAGTAGGCAACCAATAATACCATGTAGCACATTATACTTGTCTTATAGCTCTAGTGGGTGTGCCATAATCAGATTGCGGCACTCGTAGAGCTTCGATGTAGACTCCGGCCGCTCCCACCAATAAGCTGATAGAGTGATAAAACATCATTTAGCTATGGATCCATCGATAGGTGTGTAGGAGATAGTTAACCTTCTCTAGGATTCTTGTCCATCTTCATAATTTTTCTGTTGTTTCTCATACAACTTAATTTCTAGCTTTTAAGAAATTCCCAAAAAAGTAAGTATGTAGGTACTTACATACCCAACGATAAACTGTAGATTGCGATCGGACAATAAAGGCGCTCACCTTACTATTTCATTTTGCTTAATAGTAGCGCCGCATGCCACCGACGAGAACTGACACAAAGGCTTTACTTTTCACATATCGTTCCTCGCCGGCGACTCGTTCACGTGATAACAGCGAGCACGCAACCGGCACGAAGATTCAACGGGTTCGAGTCAGGCCGGTGGAAAAACGCGCGCGTGTTGTTGTTGTGAGGGAGGTCCTCACAGAGCGAGTGGCTGGACGGCGGCGTGCGAGGCACTCGGGCGGGTGGCGCAGCGCGACTGCGCGCTCCCGCTCCTTCTCCGGCGCTCGATACGCTGGCCATGAAAATTTCAGCCGAGCGGCTGTCACCAGTGGCGGCACGCAGGTGGTGCGCACCTCACCATCCACGCACACCAGCACCTGCACCCTGAATTGCACACGCCATATCCTGTTCCCCGAATTATGTAATTTCATTTAATTTTAGCTTCTACTAAAACCCAGGCCGTAGGTACTAGGCTATAAAATAAAAAATTGTTTCTTCGTATGACCTACTAACATTTTGTTCGATCAAAATGAGATAAAATAAATGAAATGCTTTCGATGGTGTCAGGACACCTCGGAGTCACACATCGCCAAGTAAGTAAGTAAGACAAAGGTAGCCATTTGTTGACAAGTAGCAAGCTCAACGGAGTTTAAAATTACTTATGTGACAATAGAGTTGTTTATTAAATATCTCAAACGATGTGAACTAACAGTGTATGCAAATATTCAATTCGCGGACATGACTGTTCCCAAAATCACGAGCATGATTTAAAACATCTGTACAATTTCAGAAACACAAAGTTGAATGTCATTACTAATGGAATGGAGTTCACATCAGATTATGATTATTTTTGGACGGAGGTCCGGCCTCGAGTGTACGTAAAAAATATCTTGACGTACATCTTTGGAACAAATCAACCGATTCAAAATGGTTCTTGTGGCGAACCAACACTATCTATCAACACTTAGATATGAACAGAATTTTAGTTTGTAAATTTGTAATAATGAATTAATATTGTATTAAAATCGTCGACAGGTTAAAATTTTAATTCACATTCAAATTTAACATGCCTCGATTGAAGCCCAACTTTTTTGTTACAAAGCGAATTTTAAGATTTAAAAAGTGAAGAAGTGATGTGCCGGAAGGGATGGTTTGAGCGGTGGCCTTGAACAGAATAGGGTTCTATCTATTATGAACTTTGAGAATATTTGAAAAATAACTGAAAAAAATTCTTACAAACTGGGCGGTTCAGGTTTTGAATCTGATATCTGATTACACAAATCAGGTGTTAGAACATTGAGAATGAAATTAACAGGAATGATAACGTATCGTATACGTAAGTAACGTATGTAAAGTAAGATAGTAACTACACTCAAATTTAAAACAATATATAATATGAACGAAATGCCTTAATTACTTTAATCAATATCTTGGGAAATAGAGGTGCCGGGATTTGAACCTGCGTATTATGAATTGTTTATTACTCGCTTTAGCGGTGAAGGAAAACATCGTGAAGAAACCGCCATGCATGAGAGTCCGCCATAACGTTCTCAAAAGGCATGTGAAGTCCGCCAATTCACACTTGGCTTAACTGGTGGACCATGGTCTAAACTCTCATCTCTGAGAGAACACCCGTGCCCAGTAGTGGGATGATAAAGCTTGATGATATACGTATTTACCTACATCAAAAATATTAATTAGACGAGAGAGTAAAAAGTACTGTAATATATTCTACCTAATTCCGACTTTCGAGTTATACCTATTTAAGTAGCCTACCGCCCGGCTTCAATTTACTAATGTGGCGTCTTTTTCTTTAAAAGCATTAAGTACTTGTAATTGTCCATGCAATAGTAATATTATGTACTATCAGATTAAAAGGATCGGTTGAATAATAAAACGGATCGAACTTTAAGCATAAGTACTTGCTTTCGTGCAGATTTCAACTTTAGTGACTTCAAACAACTTATTTTTTTATTGCGAGTAGGTTTTAATCTGTACTATCTTCAAAAGTATTTATTTAAATGATGTAAAAGGCAATTTTAATTCCGGAATAAAATATTTAAATTGTAGTGAAAACCGTATCAAAATCCGTTGCATAGCATAGAAGAACTCGGCTAACGAACAGGCAAACACTGATAGACTCTGTTTTACGGGTACTGTTTAGTGGTTATAAAAAGTAGAGGAAAGGAACTATCGGAAATAAATATTTTAAAGTATTAATTAACGTTTATTACACAAATATATATAACATATATAAGGGAACACTGGTGAAAACCTACAAAATTACATTGTTACAAGAAATACATAGTTCCTCACAAAAGAAATTTTACCAGTCGGATATACATATATAAAACAGGAATTAAGCTTACATGAAAGTTTGATAATTTATCAGTAAGCTTAATTATGTTCAATTGACAATAATTAATTAATTTTCTACATTACACTTAATTCAGGTGCGTGTTAAACATTATGGCAAAGGCTGTATTAAATCATCTGCCTAGTAAATTGGAAGACCCCAAATTGTTAACAGGATCTATCTGTATTACATACTTACAATACTTTCTTGTTAGGTTTATCATGTACACTTAAAACAAATAAATATTCAAAGCATATACATAAACTGGAATGTACGAATTATTATTGTACAGACACACATGCACAATTGCACACTACCTCGCATCGTCAACGAAGATGCTAAAACATGTTCAGTTAAATATTTTCATCCGGTTGAATACCATCATATACATTTCATTTTTGAAATCCCAACGTTTATTCCCAATTCGAATTATTTGATTAAAATTTTAAAGCTTCTAATATCATACAAAAGGATTACAGCACCTTGCGATTGGACATAATTATTTGCCTTTGGCTCAGTATTTAGTTTCACAATATGCTTAAAAAGTAGTTTAAGAGATTCCTATATATTCACATTTCACTATCACTATATACACATAACAAGTAAAATTTCACAGTTCAATTAAACGGTACACATATACGGTAATAGATTAGGGTGGGGTATTAACAGAATTTTATTATTTACACTATAAACATATTTTTAAGATTACCGTGTAATCTCGGGTTACTTTAACCTCGGAGGCAAACGTAGTCACAAATATGGAGTTTAAATGTTCCCACAAAAGCAAATTACTTAACAAAATGTAAATATTTTATAAACATTTAACCCACTTTTTATGCGAACTAAGATTATTGAACATTTCTACAAATTGTATCCGACAAAATGTTCCTGAATTTCTATAATGATCAGAAATATTCAATAACAATACAAAGTATTTCATCAACACAAAAAATTGATACATACTGAAATCTATAGTGGAAAGTTACCCGAGCTCACAGTACTTAAATTGCCGCGTTAATAAGTACCAAGTATCCGTATGCAAGTTCGTATGACTTGTAATGTAATTGAATTAAACACGTATTATCTATTAAGGAGGTATCTAAAATCATCAGTCTTTGAGCTAATGCGTCGAGGTTTGTCCCCTTGTACACACTGTATAAGGGCACCCGGTAGCACAACAATAGGCACCACGTAGGTTCCTAATGCAAGGATCAGGCACGTTTGCTGCGCGGCTTGCCGTTCACCGCGGGCTCCGGCGGTGGCTTACGCGGCCTCAAGATGAAGTTCAAGTTGTAAGCCGTGTTCACTGCGTAGTACACATTCGCGTTAGCTGGGAGAACCATTTCTGTAAAATTATTCATGTTATTAATCTTAAGAAGTTCTTGAATATGCTTCACTTTATACAGTTTTTTTATTCGGTGTAAATATACGTACCTCTTTCAGGCAAAACTTGTGCCAAAGTGTACCCATCAGGATCACCGTCGAGATTTAGCTTAAGGATGGCGTTGCGAATGACTTGTGGCGTGCGCTCGTTGTTGCTCAACATTATAGATTTGTACAGCACCACGCCCTCGGTTTCTTCGCAGTCGGACTCGTACGTCACGCGAATTATGTAGAAATCGGGCCCACTGCGATTGTTCGCGTGTGCCGGACTGGCCGCCGTCGCTTTCCCATTGGGCTTCTGACCGCTGTTTGCACTAGAAAGCGATATATCTAAAGATGGCAGCGAAGAAGATGAGGAACCGTGCGAAAGTCTAGTAGGCGACGATCGTCGTTCCAAACTGTCTCTCTTCCAAGCGTTTCCAGCGCCATCGGTCTCGCAATAAAACTGAGAGCTATTGCTGGAACTAGTACTTGCGATTGAGTCGTTTTTTCTATGCCCTTGAGTATTATTGTCGCTAATTTTTTTCGGTCGTCTCTCCTTAGGCGGATTAGTCTGTGGTTCGATTTGACACGAGAGCTGATACGCCTCTCTATCGTCCAGTACTATGACTGAGTCGAACCATCTGTCGAACATCGGATCGCAGGGTAAATGATAAGCGTTTGCGGCACCCTGTAATAACTTTATTTGGGCGAGCACCTCAAATTCTTTTCGCCGTTTATCGAAATTAATTAAACCGTCGGCCACCGTATCGGGTATCGCTGTATCTATCATAGTCAAATCTGTGAGGAACGTGCCGAGATAGGGAATCGTTCCATGACTGACTCCCGGCGAACCCCGTTCATGCAGCAGCTTCTGTAGCTGTCTGTCGTTTTCACCCACAGTATCTGCGAACTTAGCCGTACCTTCCCTCATCAACAGTTCCCTTTGCGCCCAGCGATTATTGTCTTCGCTGAAAATGCGCGCAAGTTCCTCGAACAATTCAGACTTTTCTTTAGTTAAAAGAGCCCAGGTTTTTCGTAGCCTGTATACGGGGTTACTCTGTAAGCCAGATATTATAGCTTTTAAGGAGGAAAAGTTTTTCAGTACTCTCAATTCGCGGGCAATATCGAGCCACGCGGCGAGGATGTCGGATCGTTCGAGGGGTCTCAAATTCGGTTCGACAAGGACGGTCGATATGACCCTAAATGATACCGCGTTAAATTGGTTGACGGTGGCTAAGACGGTGGCGGCGTCGTGGGAGCGGTCCTTATCTCTCCTGGACCACACAGCCCCAAGACACTGGTGAGGCACGAGCTTCTTGAACAGCTCCATGTCCATACGTGTGAGCTGCTCGGCGAAGTGTCGGTGGGGAACGTGCGGCAGGCGGTAGGTGCTAGTGTGGTGCGCGGGCAGCCGCATGCCGGGCGCCAGGCACACGCCGTGGTTGTTGCCCGCACTGCCGTTGTGCTCGGCACTGAACACCGCTAGCTTCTGCAATACCTGCAAGCAAAAAAATTTATCTATTATTAAAATTATTTATCTATTATCCGGCTAGAAGTACCACTATCACATGTTTATATACCAATGGATAATTGTTTTAGTAGAAGTTGGCGCTACCAACCGAGCAGACTCCACCACCATCAGATAGTTTTTTTTTAATAGCTAAGATATTCACAGTGTAAATGTTGTTACTTGTTTATTCTAAAAAGTAACAATAGTAATGACGCCTAGTATGCCAACAATATTAATAATTCTGTTCGCCAACTTCTTGATAAACGATTACATCTAACAGTAAATCGTTGCTTTCAACTAAGAACCGTTAATTTTAGAATATTTTAACCATAGAGGGGTATTTATATGTACATGAGATACCTACCTATAATCAAATTTTACAGCAAACCAAAGAAATTTCGAGGTATACTATTATATAAATTGATATTAATAATTAAAATTTAATATTAATGTAAATTATTAGAAACAAATTATAACTTGCTATATACTGAAGGATAATATTGTGAGGAATCCTACATGTCTGTAAGTTCTCCTTGATGGTCTTCAAGCCGAGTAAGGTCAGATCCGAGATTGAATAGCATATCTGAGAGAAGATCCATGCCCACGGTGGCACGGTGGAATGATGATAATGAAATACTTTGTATTGGTTTTCCATTTTCTTGTATTATTTACAAATATTAAACTTATTTTGTATTCAACTTAGACTGTTTACACTGCTTCATGCCTAAGTTAGCGTGGACATTTCTTACTAAACGCAAATTTTGTGCTTCATACCTTCGAATGCAGCTCAGATCCGGGCAGGTGGAGCTGAGTGAAGGCGAGCAGCTGCTGCAGCGCAGGGTGATGTGGCGGCTGCCGAAAGTCCTCCGGGTAGGTATCCAGCCACACGTGGAGACATGCCACCAGAGTCCTGTAAGAGGTTGGCCAGAGTAAAATTTTATATTTTCATAGAATGCTAAGAAAAGTAACGTAAGGTGACGTTCGTTGGTAGTAGTTGTTCGTTTAATGGTGGTAGAGTCTTATGACGAAGGCTCGCCTGCGGCAGCACCGCCGCTGCCCCTACTTCTGCCGTAAAGCTGCTGTAAGAACCGCTGCACCTATTTCTGCCGTAAAGCTGCCGTGAGAACTGCTGTGTTTCGATTTGAAGGGTGTGGTTAGGAATATGATATTTTAGATGCATACATACGTTCCTGCTTCATACATATATTAAATTATTGTGCATTTTCATGGCACTACATTTTTTAATGTCGCAGGAAACTTTTGGTATTTATTAATAAAAACAATTTTGACTTAATTATTTTTACTGAAGGGTAAGTTTATAAAATATTAAAATAAAAAATGTATTTAAAATGTTATATCGAGAGAAATTGCTAATGATTAGTTCATTCGGTATTATTCAATTGTCTTGATGTAAATAGCCTGTGGGCTTACTCCTGAAATTGTTTTCCTCCTGAGTTTTCAATTCGAACACTATTTTAAATACTACTACCGAACCAATTCGATTAAACATGTCGATATAGAGTCGTGTGTTATCAGCGTCGTTATATGCAAATTGCTTAAAATTGTCATTAAATAAATATCGGAACCGAATCAAATCAAAAACAAATAAGTTGGCAAAAAATTGCGAATTGACGTCACTCCAGATTTGTTCAATAATTAATTTTATTGACCGTCAATAACTTGATAACCATAATTATGTGAGATAAGCGAATTGCCTTATAAAATTAATAAGCCAAAACAGTGATATCTGAAAGTTTTATAAATAATGTTTCCTAAGATAAAAAAAACGCTCATAAATGTTGAAAATTATTACTTTGGCCTTTATAATAATGGTCAAGTAAACATTTTTAATGAGCGCTATGGATTTCTTAGCTTATATAGACTTACTTTCTGTGCTGCTGTGAGGTATCGATTGCCGTAGGGAGTATCTCCTCCGACGCCAGCGCCTCGTAGCGTCGTAATAGGAGATCCAAGACTCGGCCGCACTCCGCGAATGAACTGTAAAACAAATCTGGTGTTATGTGGGTACCTAACTTGTACTTGAGTAATGAATTAACAACATACATATTACACCAGTTGTACCCGGCGGTTTCAGCCCCGTTAGGGACATATCATAAAGTTATATTGCCTAGAGCCTTCCGTAATACGGCTATGTAATGCTAAAGTATTTGGTAATCGGGTTTGTTTTTCTTGAAATCACTGTTCAATATAATAAGCTGATAGAATAAAATGATAGTCTGACGTTGTACTCGCATCACGCAAAAACTAACGGATATATTTTGATTTTTTTTTAGTTTTACTTCTGTGATACTTGATCCTTATAAAAAAAAACTCGATCTTAGTGGAGAAGTGAGGTAAGTTATATCTAATCTAATTATCAAAATCTAATTACTGTTAAATATGAGGCTTTATTGTAGGGTAACATTTGTGGGGTTTGGATGTTTATTTCATCAAAATCCACCAACAGAATCAAATAATAATGATAACGAAACAATTTATTTTTATAAGAATTAATATTTTATAGTCCAACTAAGCATATAAGCATTATTAAACCAAAATCGTTACTTAGTAATTTTTTCTTTAGTCTAGATTGTTGTTCTAAGCTATATATAGTATTTCCGATTTGCTAGAAAAATCCGCGATAGCTTAGCTAAAACACACGATACAAATACATATATGATTTATAGCTCATAGCACTCGGGGATAATATATCTATCTATCAGTGAATAATTGTCGAAATCCGATCATTAGTTCCTAAGACTATATAAATTTTACCTCTTATATATAATATTACATAATATTAGGTATAGATAAACCATAAATGAGTATTAAATGGTCTATGAAACCTAGTGCAGTGATTTTATAAATAAAATCATATTAAATTTTCTTGTGAGATTACCTTAAGATATTAAGCATTGCAAAAGGTAGAAACTTCGTCTTCTATGGATAAATGACATCAGATTTTAAATTAAGGACAAATTTGCGGTTTGATAAAGATTTCTATGAGTTGCAGTAACTACTCGTCGTCGAGTGATAGCCTCGTGGTTAAGCATCTCGACCCCGTTTCGATGGGTCGAGGTTCAAACCCCCGGCACGCACCTCTAT
>DWKW01000826.1:0-14471 GCA_018250115.1 Doberes anticus
GCGTCCGAGAAGCATTCGCACGGCTTGTGTACAATGCATCACCCGTGCTGTCATCCGCATAGCAATGAATGTTGCTTTTTTACAATACGTATTTTTTATATTCAAACTATTCTTAATTTAAATTTATTGAAAATTATTTCCTTTTTTTAGGTTGGTTTTCTATTAAAGCGTGTCTTTTAGTTTTTTTTAATTCAAAGTCGGTATCTTATGTGAGAAATGGGTGATTTGCGCGCCTTCTCCCTACCTACCGTGAATGAGATGGCCGGTCCTCGTGCTCCCTCTATGAAAAAATTGATTTGTTTAATGGCTTAGAAGCACATAGTGTTCAAACATACAAACATTCAATTTTATATATATAGAAAATATGTTTTTTTTACTATATTAAAAGTAAGTGAAAAATGAATTTAGAAAACATATGCATATTCCCTATTATAACTATCTGAGAAATTACTTAATACCTATGTGTCACATTATTTCTCCCACATTAGTGTTTTAAAATGTCAAATACCTGGTGTTCCTGGAATTATTACTTTGAACCAGCAATACTCAAATGCCACAGAAATTGTGCATAAACCTACCCTTTTTTTTTTTAAAGGCATGTTGACCGCTGTGCCATATTAACAGGTTCCCTGTCCAATGAATCATATATGATACATGGGACAATTTTTGTCACAATTTTTATACGTTCATGAATCACATATGATCAAAGTTTTTGTGGACGTGGCGTAACAAATTTGATTTTTAGTACGGGGACGTGAGGAAAAAAGTATAGTTATTTATCTTCTTTTTTTTTGGAGATTTTTGATTTTGCGACAAAATTTTGTACTTATAAACAATATGAAACACAATATTTATTGTCTAATCAGCCTTTATTTTACTTATAATTACTTTAGGAAAACACAATCATCTTTTGTTCGGTAACTAAAAAAATAATAAATATAAATCATAAAAATCCTAATTATCTCTGCGCCTAGGAGGTTGGTGCACCGCATTGTAACACACCAAGCAGTAACTTTTCTCGCATTCTAGACACTCTGTGTTTACTTGCTTTGCCTTCATAGGCGTTCCTTGAGCTTTCTTGTTGGCATAGCAGGTAACACAGCGTCTTCTAATAAGTTTTCCATCTCTCCTTGGTATTAGGGTTAGACTATGCTTTCCCGTTGAAGTTGTTGGCAAATTCGATGGCCTTGTCGGTTGCTGTTTTGCTGCCATTTCGCCAAGCCAATAACGCACCATAGTCTCCTGCACATCCAAATTTGTGATTGAAGAACCCGTAGCCTCATTGTAAACCACCCGCGTATTGACAATCGCTGCTTGAAAAAGTATATCAAAAGCAATCTTTTTGTACCATGTTAGGCTCTTTCTGAGAGGTGAGTAATAGCTGCTAAGTTGGTCGGCGACATAGATACCTTTTTTCGCGTCATTATAATCAACCACCATATTTGGTTTCAATGTATCTCCTCTCCATGAGGATACGTTTGTCATCTCATCGTCGTGGCACGTTGATATCATCAAAACGTCGCGTTTGTCGTGCCATTTCAGAACAGTAACATAGCCGTCCATTTGCCTTGCTACCACTTCGCCACGTTTCAGTTTTTTTTTAATAACTTGTTTAGGAAGATTTTTTTTATTTTTCCTCAAAGTTCCGCATAAATCAGTGCCATGGTCTTTCAAATATTTAGCCAGAGATAAGCCCGTGTAATAATTGTCTGCCACGATCAGTCTGCCTTCATTGAGAAGTGGCAGACATAGCTTCACAACGACTGAACCTGGTTTATCTAATCCTTCCAAAGCAGATCCAGATCCTGCATGAATCGTGTAAGACCATGTATAACTATTAGACGAGCACATTTTATAAATCTTTATCCCATATTTGTGAGATTTAGATGGATTGTATGTTTTTATATTCAGTCGTCCTTGATGGTTGATTCGCGATTCATCTACGATTAGTACGTCAGCTGGTACATATAATGCACGAAACTTCTCAATCATTTTGTCCACTAGAGGTTGAACACGATATAAAACATTATCATTATCGGGCTGTACATCTTCGAAATGCCAGCACCGCAAAATCTTTGTGAATCGGTTGTAAGATAGTCCGATTTTATGTAAAAGAGGAGTATGATATAAAGGGTCCAGCTTCCAATAGTGTTCAATAGACGGTTTTTTATCAATTCCCATAAAAAGTATTACAGCGAAGAATTTCTTCATTTCTTCTTTTTCTACGTCAACCCATCGAGACATTCTAGCGAACCTTTCAGTATGTATACGTTTGAGCAATTCGGCGTAGGCGTTTGTTTTTTCCACCATATAATCTATAATTTCGTCACTTATGAAGAATTCCATTATTTTCTCTATTGTAATAACGCCCTCTTCATTCGCAACTGCTTGAATATTTTGTAAGCCTGAATTACCCGTGAAATGTTCTCTGCCAATTGGTAAAATATCTTCCACCCATTCGAAATTTTCTGAATCATTGATAGTCGTATCTAATCGGTCACGCTCATATTGTGCTTCTTCGTCAGTTACAGCATTATCGTTGGACTGTACTACAAAAAAAGATCTCGCAATTTTTTCTAAACTTTCTGTTTCACTCCTTTCATCAAATTCTTCGTCGTCCTCTTCATGAATTTCACCTTCTGCAGGTTCATATAATTCTCCACTACCATCACTGTAATCACCATTATCGTCTTCACTTTCTTCTAATAATATTCTTAGTAACTCATCGTCCGAATATTTTTTCCGAGAACTCATTTTTTATATTCTAATTTCAAAAATACACTGAACTTCTCGACGAGTTGCAGAATAAACAAAAATCACTGACATATATGCAATGTCATGAGTATTTTATCTCACTCATTCATTTCATTCATTCAATCAATTACAGAGTAAAAACCAATGAAGCATATGTGATCACGGACGTAGCGCGTAAATAAGTTACGTAGTACGTCCAATGTATCATATGATATATATCGTATGTGATACATTGGGACGTAAGGAGATAAAAACTGTAACAACACGCTCATGTATCATATGTGATTCATATATATTTTTACAATAATTTTTGACCATTTCTATGGGTAAACTACCCACTCGTTGGCACTTTAAGAGTGAACTCCATGTCAGTCTGAAATTAACCTACCATAAAATCTCATTTACAAGATTTAATAGACAAAAAACGTGACAGTATCAAACAAAATACTTTTAACAAACTTTAACTTTAATACAAACCTTTGTTAAATAACCGTTTATTTATTATTTATTTATTTTATACTTAAATCCAAAATACTACTAATAATCCTATTATTGGCATAGAAATTCGCAATATTGGCATCCATTCGACTAATTATTGAGGAGGAAATAGGAACCCAGGTATCATTAAAAATAAAAGAAATACCTACTTAAACCTAAGGAATAATTAAAACACTATTTTACTAAATTTACATGCTTTTATTTATATATATTGTATATAAAGTTTTCATAACAACATATTTAAAAAATCAACATTTATAACAAACACTTTCTCTTATTCTAGAAATTAGTTTTGCCATCTCACTTAATCAATACTTAAATATCAGTAATTTAGATCGTTTTTATATTATCATATTTTATATTTTTAAGTAGGTACTTCGAAGTCTTTTTCAACCAATCAAAAAGTAAAACTCTAGCTAATCCTAATTATCAATTAACATCTTCTCAATTTCAGTTATGCTAAACTCTTTGTGTGATCTGATATGACTGTTACTGCTTCAGGAGTTATTACAACAATATCTGGGTGTCGCATTAAGAAAAGTTTAAACCATTTATCTCCAGGAATATTGTCATTAAATGGGTTAGATCGGCCGCTTCTTTTCATAAATTCTGATACGCTATTCAAAAGATCTTCTTTACGTTTAGGAAAACCTTTTGCATGGCTAATAGTTAACAAATTCTTTAATTTATTCTCTTTTTAAGACTGGACTTGGACCAGGCTGTGGTTTATGATCTGGTTTCTTAATGCGAAATTGTAGCGTAGCTCGAGGAACTCGATATTTTACTGCTGCTTGTTTTTTGGCCATACGGCGTTTACTGGCGTCTACAGCTTTTTTTTATATCTTCTTCACTATATTGTTTTCGTTTACTTTTTTCTTTTTTTCCTCTTTACTTATTTTTAATGATTTCTTTTTCATTTCTATTATTCATTGTTACCGCCGTACACTAAATGAAAAAAAAACCATTATTAGCACTCAATATCCTATTATTGGCACTACTGCCAATAATTGGTTTTTGCTATTGGCACAACATTTGGAAATAGTTGAAGAAAAAAATACTTGATACGAAAGCAACCACTTATTCAAAACCTTTACAAATATGTCTTAAACTCGTTTGTTCATATTTGAAAAAATTCTAATGGCACTAATGCCAATAATATACCTATTTTTTTAAGCACTTAGGACTCAAATAATCTATGGTTTTCTTATTTTTTTTAATTTAACTCTAAAGTGGCAATAATTGGAAGAGTGCCAACGATTTGGTGGTATACCCTACTTCAAATACTTCTATATACCCTCTAGAAATAAAAATACAAACTGAATTTAGAAAAAAAACACGGAACGTAGATAAGTCAAAAATTTATTTTTTATGGGGAAAAGGAACCTGTTAATAATAATATGGCAACGCATAAGGGTTGTCAAGCTAAATTAAACTAAATTTCTGTAACTTGTTACATAAATTTAGAATACCTTTAGATTTCAATAAAAAATTAGATAAATAACTCATTTATTTATGTGATTAAAATTTTTCGTACTCTGGTGTAAATAGTAAAAATAAACATCCTAATAATTAATATCAAACTGGGCCACAGATAAGCGTGGCTGTATCCAGCAAACCAATCCATATAACAGCAGGAATGAATTATGAAATACAATCCTTAAACTAACATGCTACAGATATAATCAAATCCTGTTGAGAGTTGATAGGTTGCTATTAAATATAATAAGTTTTTTTTAAACTTTATTATAAGCTCTCCTCCTGCCAATGTCTTATCCAATGCACTATCTTGTCCACATTAGCGTGTAACTGTTCCTGGGTGTCATTCTGCAGTTCTATCACAATTTCTGGTTTGTATGATAATTGTGCCTCTTCTAGTAGTGTCTCAAATATTTCACACTGAATATTATCTTCTAGTTTTTTTCCAGTGTAGCCTCTAGAAAACAAATAGAGCAAGATTACTATGACAAGTATCAAATCTGATTTTTAAACAATACAATATGCTTAATTGTACACAAAAAAATACTGACAAAAATATAGTGTGCATATGATATCAACTGTATGTCTCTGTATACATCATATACTTAGCTATGAGTTGCGTTGAAATAATTGATAATTGTGTATAAAAACATCAATATGATTTTCAAATGTTGTTACTCAAGCAACTAGCAAGTAGTTTCTATACCTGGTTATAAGCCTATCATATAATGTTGTATTATTAGTCCTTATGACAAATACACCATCAAACCAGCGCTCAGGAAAAAATTCACATCCATGATAGTCAACAATGTTGCCTCCTTTAGCCATCATGCTCTCCATGACATCTAGCAACTGAAAGTGAATAAATTAAGAGCTTTAATTATATGTATCTGAAATTGTAATAAATTATTTTTACCTTGTGGAAAGAAGCCCACGCAGTGTCATATCATATGAATGCTTAGTTATATCTATACAATCTATATCAAATAATTTAAAATAATTAAACTTTTGATACCGTTTTCTTTATTTAGTAGTCAATTGTTAGATTAAATATAAGAATCAACCATGTAGTTACACTGAAATCAGTTTGCATGCAAATTGGATTTGGATGTAGATGGGCTGCAGTGACCACTTAACTTCAGGTGGCATAATGATCATTTGCTATGTCATTAATAAAAAATAAATAAATGACCATGAGCTGACCACTTGCATCAGGTGGTGGGGCATGCTTGTTTGCTGTGCTGTTAATTGAAAATAAAAATATGTATATCTCAAATTAAGTGTCTTATCTGATTACTCAAAACAGTTTCAAGCAATGTACCTTATCATCATTAAGAAATGGACATTGATACTCTGGATCATATTCATCCAAACAGTTGTTTTCCTCTGCTAATTTTGATACTTCTCTCCAAGCAAATTTAGTCCTCTCCGAGAGAAGCCTACTTATTGAGGACTTGCCAACACCTGGTGTTCCTGAAATTGGAGATTATTATTTTGAAGCTGAGATAGTCAAATGCCTCAGACGAATACCCTTCTTTTTTTCTTTGAAGGCATGTTCACCACTGAGGCGTATGAGTTGTCAAGCTAAATTAAACTCAATTTCAACAACTTGCTAAATAAATTTCGATGACATGAAATCCAAACATGTTTACCTGTTATAAGAATATTTGGCTGAACCCTTTTAGGCACTTCCATTTTTAAATAAATAATGATGTAAAAAAATTTATCAATTATAACATAATTTTTACAAAATCATTTAGGTGTTCTGTTAACGAGGTTATTCATACATTTAGGTTACACGAACGAAATATGACCTGTTGGTTGATATCGGTAAAGACAAATTTGCTACCCAATAACCCAACCCAAAGACACATAGCACATTAACAAATTGCTCCGAATTCGAATGTGAAAATTAGATTATTTGACACAATTTAATCAAATTGACGTTATTCTAGTCTATGGTTCCTAGTAATTGTTACTCTATAACAGTGACACATATTTTACTATGTAAAATTTGAATTGGCTGTTAACGGATGATTGTTGATTGGTGATTGCTTTGTTATTTAACTTCGTTAAACTAACCTCAACACGAGAGCGTTCACCACTTTACTCCTCGAGATGGTTTAGATGGGCAAAGTCTGATATTGAATCCTCGCCTGTGGTGGCACCACAGCCGTTTCTGCTGTGGAACAATGTGCAGTGCGAGCAGCGCTGTATTTCAGTTTTAAGGTTACGGTTAAGCAGAATGCATTGAATAGGAGACATTATACCTCCTCTACTACGTATTACGAATTTGAAAATACCTAAAGACACGGGAAGACTCCCATTGTCTGTTTTAACCTCCTGTCCCCAAGCGTGCTCGGCGTATATGTATATAATGATAGAACCCGGAAGACCTGTTTTTCCTCCCTAATCGGTCACAGGTAATCTTAATAATGGTTTTAGTAATTTTAATATAGAAGAACAAATGCCAAAGAACACAGAATCCAAGGCTTTTAACTCTCATGTGTCAATGAAAAAATGAAATATATAGAAGAAGAAAAATGTATAGGTTAATAAAGTTGTGTAACTCGAAAGTTCGGTCATGAGAAAATAATATGAGAATAAATGTAACAAAAACAACATGTTATAATGAAAATATCCAGACCACGGGGTATAACGAAAGGTCAATTTATTCTAGTAACAACGTTAGGCGTTTTTAGTGGTGTTTACATCTGGAAGCCGCTGTTTGAGCAGCTCTTTCCTAAGAAAAAGAAACAGGTAGAAAACACTGATACTTCGCTATCTGCTAATGTATCTGGATTAGCAACCAAATAAAATGGAAGCAATCATAAAATGGATAAAGTACTCCAGCCCCTTAGTAAAAATGATGATGGCTGTTTCCATTACATCAGCTGTTGTAGTTGGACAAAAATTAATTTACATCCCATACAGCCGACGTAAGAGACTCCAGCGAGCAGAGGAATGGGCTTATTCTTTAATAGAACAAGAGGAAATAATGGAAGAATACGATAAGTCCTAATGTTTTTGTCCCTGTTATTGTCAAATTATGTTTGTTCAATTAGTTGTAAATAATAAAAAATATATTGTAGAAACACCACTTAACCATTTTCATTCACAATCCAATGTATGTTCCTATATCCCTTTTTACTGTTTGAAGCTAAATTTAAATTACCCATTTACAAGTAGCTTTCAATCCAGATATAATTTTGCGCCAATCCTCAATTCCCCTTCCCCGTTTTATTTCAGTGCTGTTTCTTTCCCTGAATTCTAACTATAATTCTGGCCTGGTTGATGGTTAAGTGCAAAATTCATGTCAAATCAAAATCAGAACTAATATATTATAATCAAGTTGATGATAAAACCATAAATTTCACTTTGTTATAAATAGGGCTTGTCTGGACCATCTGCCTAATGTTGTAATGTAAATTGCAAGAAGCCATACATTTCACCTTGAATAAATCTCTTAAATATTGTTAGGTGCAGTATCTTGTGACCACAAGAAAATATGTGCCCTGGACTCGTGACAATATTTTCAGAACCTGCACTCTAGAATTATTTTACTTTTCATTGAGATTATTCAACATGACTTCAGTTGCTTTTCTGTAGGTACCTAGTTGAAGCAACATGAAACATATGGCAATTTGTGTGACACTTCTTAACCAAATATAATAGACCAGGCTGACTAGTAGTGGGCTAGCAGAGCCTTAACTTTTTTGTTGCTGTATAAAAAAGTAAATCTGGCAGCATTTAGAAATTTTTATACTTTCATATTTAGCATCACCATATGAATCCTGTTGGACAGAGCCTGCATGTCATTTTGTTTTGCTGGAATTTTGTCATATTGGAAGAGGGAAAAACAGTAAACTTCAATGCATATTTTGTTTTATTTTTATATTTTGATAGAATAGCTTACGAGCACACAGGCCATGTGACGTTAAGTGGTCACTGTAGTCCATGGACGTCTACATTCGAGGTTGTATGTTAATATGTTGCTACTCCTGAAGACCAAGTTGGAATGCCTCCTGTCAAGTGTCTTCTGCCTACTACACCCTTCAAACCAAAACGGCAGTTCTCACACTAACAAGACTACTACAATCATAAAGCCTGTAATGGTCCTTCTAGTCAACTTTTTGAGCTCAAAATTTTTGTAGAATGAATCTCTTACATTTATATAAAAATAATCTTGAATATAGTGCACTTTCGTAGTATTCTTTTTGCCTACAGTAAAACAGGAATGTTTTAGTGTGAATTAACCAGATACTATGAAGTGAATAAATGCATCACACAAGACCTAAGCTCTCCATGTATTATTAATGTATATCAAATATAACAATATCAAAATACAGATACTTATCTATTTGTGTATAGAAAGTAAATAATAGATATTTACTGTGTTGTAACTGTGTATGTTAATATCATGACTTGTTAACATTAATGCCTAAAATATAGGTGGAGTTCTTACTCCACCTTTGTTCTTACAAAGGATTTTTACAGGATAAATAAAATTTCATTTTACTGGAGGCTACCTTTATTCTATGAATTTACATTTTAGTTGCTGTAGTAACAAAATATTTCAGATATATGTATAACCTTATAAATTATAAAATAATGTTACAGTATAAGCCTTGTAAAAAATATAGAAAAGGAATGAGTTTGTAGCCTTTCTTTTCTTCGGAACACCTTGCGGTGAATGAAGTATCTCAGTTGAATGAAGAATTGTGCTGTTAACAGTGCTAGCTACTTTTTGCCCTTAGTGGCCTTCTCAGCGGCTTTGGTGACTTTGCCACTACCAGCTTCCTTGAAGTTTACAGCCTTGATGACACCTACTGCAACTGTTTGCCTCATGTCACGTACAGCAAAACGTCCAAGGGGTGGGAACTCCTGGAAGGATTCCACACACAGAGGCTTTGAGGGTACTAGGTTAACAATGGCAGCATCGCCAGATTTGATAGATTTGGGATTATCTTCAGTTGATTTACCAGTACGACGGTCTACTTTCTCTTTGATTTCGGCAAACTTACACGCAATGTGAGCAGTGTGGCAATCCAGCACTGGTGTGTAGCCGTTAGAAATTTGACCTGGATGGTTAAGCACAATGACCTGTGCAGTGAAGTCTGCAGCACCCTTGGGTGGGTTGTTCTTGGAGTCACCAGCAACATAGCCACGACGCAATTCCTTGACAGATACGTTCTTTACATTGAAGCCAACATTGTCTCCAGGCACAGCTTCTTGGAGAGCTTCGTGATGCATCTCCACAGATTTAACTTCAGTGGTGATGTTAGCGGGGGCAAATACAACAATGGTACCAGGCTTGAGGATACCAGTCTCGACTCTGCCTACGGGCACTGTACCAATACCACCGATTTTGTAGACATCCTGTAGGGGAAGACGGAGGGGTTTGTCTGTAGGGCGAGCTGGGGGCAGGATGGCATCCAAAGCCTCAATGAGGCACTTTCCATCAGCCTTACCTTCCTTGCGCTCAACATTCCATCCCTTGAACCAAGGCATTTTGGTGGATGGCTCCAACATATTGTCTCCGTGCCATCCAGAAATGGGTACGAAAGCGACAGCAGCTGGATTGTAACCAATTTTCTTAATGTAAGAAGATACTTCTTTCTTGATTTCTTCGAAACGAGGTTCACTGTATGGGGGCTCAGTGGAATCCATTTTGTTAACACCAACGACCAGCTGCTTGACGCCGAGGGTAAAGGCAAGGAGCGCATGCTCACGGGTCTGGCCGTTCTTTGAGATGCCGGCTTCAAACTCACCGGTACCGGCGGCGACGATCAACACGGCGCAGTCGGCCTGCGAGGTTCCAGTGATCATGTTCTTGATGAAATCTCTGTGACCGGGAGCATCGATGATGGTAACATAGTATTTAGCGGTTTCAAACTTCCACAGAGCGATGTCGATTGTAATACCACGTTCACGTTCAGCCTTAAGTTTGTCTAACACCCAAGCATATTTGAAAGAACCTTTGCCCATTTCCTGGGCCTCCTTTTCGAACTTCTCAATGGTACGTTTATCGATACCACCGCATTTGTAAATCAAGTGACCAGTAGTGGTAGACTTGCCGGAGTCGACGTGTCCGATGACAACTATGTTAATGTGAATCTTTTCCTTACCCATTTTTGGTTAGTCTGAAAAGAAAGAAATAAACATATTAATTCAAAGAACGAATTAACAAAATACATAGTGGGGATCATGATGCACATTTACAAGGTCATAGCCTCATGCATGGATACGCGGCCGGCAATATGGCGGCCGCATGGCCGCCTCGCCCTATCTTGACATTTCACAATGGATGTCAGCCATTACAGTTAAAAGGGAATAAATAAAATAATTACGGAGAAAAAATAAAGACAATAATAGGTTAAACACTATCGTGTGAAAAATGAATGCTAGAAATTACGAATATAAAACAAGATTAATCATAACCACGTGGTGGCATGTGCCGGTCTGTGCGAAAGTATGACGCGTAGGCAAAGTGTATTTTTTAAAGATGGAAATTATTTATCACACCGACACAATCTAAGACATAAGAACATCTAAATTAAATAATTGAATCCGAATATTTTACGGCAAAATAAAACAAAAGAACAGTGTAACACGATAATCTTTGCGATTACACCAGTACAACGCAAACTTTTAACTTCAGAAGATATAAAAGTAAAGGCGTTATGAGACTTAAATTTTCATACTAACACAATTTTTTTGATTTGATTATAAATATTTAGACACTTGAGATTTTCACTTCACTTAAACTATATCTTCGGCCAGACACTCACCACGGATAGCGCGTTATATCCGAGAAAGACTCCAACAGAATGAACGAGAAATGATTTTTCTTTCGGCTGGAATCGGAAGAAAGGAGTCATTTCCGGTCGCTAGTGTGGCGACTCTAAAGTTGTAAAATTCCCATTTTTTATTTATTCCAGGTAAACAAAATATGAACTGAAAAACATACAAACGATTGTTTTCCATGAACCGACTTTTATAATTCCAATAGGAATGAAATTGTCTCTACAGTTTCTTTACTTTCAAAAGAGTTCCAAGTTATGATTAGCATCGAAAGAAAAATATTTATATAGGTTTTAATAATTATAAGTCTTAAGTAACAGAAACGCATAATAAAATATTTTATATTTCATAAGTCAATCAAGTGATAGATTATAGGTAAAAGTAGATTTCATTGAACTTATAAAGCTTGGTCATGCAAGAAGAAAAAAGGTCTTACAAGAAACAGCCCTACTTCTTAAATAATTAATTTTTAATTTAAACTGAATTGATGAGGGATACATCACATGCGAATATCTTTAGTCCACAAACATTGTTAATAAAAAAATAATTAATTAAAATTTAAAATACCTTAGAGGCTATTTCTTCGATTTATTTTTATTTAGATATTCAAAATATGAAAAACTTATTTTCTTGTAATAATTTTGTAATTGTTATTTAACTGAAATACAAAAAATTGAAAGCACTATTAGTGTAAGCAGATAAGATAAAGATAACTCTGATGCAATGTTTTATTTTCCCTATAATCAATCACATAATTAACTATATTAATTATCATAGTACCATACACTCAAAATAATATGTAGATCATAGATTGATCGATTGATGAATTGATCGATTATCGAATATTTTTATTAATATATTTATATATATAATAATTATTATTAATATTAGCTCTGTACTGATTTTTGTATCTTCTTAATAGTTTGTTTACATTATATAGATATACATATGATGTATATATAATATACAGGTATGTATTTTTTTACTTAAATACTTTTGGAAACGAGGGGAATTTTTAAAACATACGGAACCACTTTCATTTCACCAACTAAAATCCCATCAACGATTATCCACCGTATGTAAGAAGACTCTAGGATTTTTTAAAGTCACGGCACTATCTTTGACCGTTAGGATTTTCCTAGAGCAAAATTTCTCATTCATAGCCTGCCATTGAACGCTCAGCAGCCGAAGGCAGTCTGTAGGTAACGTTTTTAGCATCCCCTCCAGGCTACAAAGTTTGGCATCGATATGATAACTCTACATTCCTACATCATATGTGATGCAGAAGGAGTCACCCAAGTGATACCTAGAATAGTGTCCCCTACCATAGCACAAATGTGTTAAAAGTTACTTAGGTTTATTACCACACATTTTTGGAAATCAGCTAGATGCTTGCTGAGTATTTAAAGTGTCGTCGCCCTAAACCATTGAGTAAAATCGCTAGGGGTAAAAATTGTGCAGAGTAACCATCTACAGATTCAGCACATCGCCAATCTTTCCACGTTTGTCTTGTAAGTAAGCAAGGCTCAATTGGACGAGACGTACCAGCGAACGAGATACCTCTCGTTACTACAGGAACAAATGCCTCTATCGAGGATCTAGGATGTTTCAGATCGTTATTTATTTCATTTATTTAACATTTTATGTACACTTAGATATAAAAACACATTGTACATAGGTTCTGCTTATTTAATGATGAAATCTCTTCCAGCAGACCGAACCGCTGCCGAAAGCTATTGTGCAAGATATACACATATACAAATAAAAATAAATAGAACAAGAAATACATGTATAAAATATCCATATCTATAATACATACATATCTATAACATATAACATATATACCAACAATATACCAAGCATTAATAAATAAATGTACATCTTAACATACTTATGAACATTAGGTCATGGAGAAATAATGTTCTTTGACCTTCTTTTTGAATGTAGCGACAGTATAACAGTTACAAATGTAAAGCGGAAGCGAGTTCCATAATCTGACCACATGAACCGAGAAGAAGTCAAAGTAGGAAGAGGTTTTGTGAAGAAATAGCATATGAGTCCTGCAAGGCGCAAAGGATGGCCGCGCCCGATTAAAACGACTTCGCAGATATGAAGAGTGACAGGCAGAGGATTCTAGTATTCCTGCGAAAGCGGATTCGGAGCCACTTGAGATTCTTGCGAAACTAAGAAACGTGATCATATTTACGTAAACCAAAGATAAATCCAATGCAAAGATTTTGCAAGCGCTCAAGTTTGTTTAGAAGCTCCTCTGTAGCATCTAAATAGGATGCATCATCATAATCTATGATCGGTTGAATAAGGGATCGTTGTAGGCCTCCACTGCCAGCGTAAAGAAAACTGACCAGTCTGCAAAGGATTGTAATAATAGGACTTGCATACCCGACTTGGTTGCCCTGGAGGTTCCAAAATCGGAATAAATTTGGGTGCCACTAGTGTCCGGGTATGGCTGGCTTACCAACTGTACTTCACATTTCTTATTGAATTAAGTGGACATTACAGTCTATCCATTGAATTCTTGTTTTATTACAGACAGAGTTACCCATTATGTTGTAGTAGGTCATATAATGTTTTTATCTATTAACCAAAATCTGAACCCCATGTATAGAAGAGTTTTTAAATTTTTCTCTCAGAGATTACTACGTTAGGAGATTATCGCTTGGAAAATCCCACTTTTTTATAAGTACTAATGAAGTACCAAACCAAGATAAAGTCCTACTGATGTTACGTCACTGCAGTCCATAGAGGTGCAGCGGGGTCCAATAGGCATACGACTCTACCAGCATGATATTTTAATATTCATATTAAATATCTATCCAATAAAAATACTAAAATTAACAATTCACGCAGTATAACTACGGGCTCTCCTTAAAATCATATACAGCAAACCACGCCGTTTCCCCACCTTCGACTTATATAAC
>DWKW01000827.1:0-14469 GCA_018250115.1 Doberes anticus
TCTCAGGCATGCAGGTTTCCTCACGATGTTTTCCTTCACCGTTAAATCGAGTGATAATTAGTTAATAATACGCACATAATTTCGAAAACTTTGAAAAGAATTTTCGAGATATAGAGGTGCGTTTATTTAAACCTCGACCCAACGTAGCGGGGTCAAGATGCTTAATCACTAGGTTATCACTCACTTCTTATTATATCTTATAAATATTGTTTCTTCCTTATTAGAGATCCTACCGATATAGTAATACTACCGATATGTTTATAGCGCAGTGGTTAAGAATCTCAATCTCCCGCTCGAATGGGTCGGAATACAAATCCCGAAACGTACCTCTAATTTTTCGAATATATGTGCATATTAAAACTTAACTGTCAATTGCTTTAACAGTGACGTAAAATATCGTGAGGAAACTTGCATATCGTCAGTTCTACGTAATGTTCTCAGAGGCATGTGACGTCCGACAATGCGCACTCGGGCAGCGTGGTGGACTATAGCCTAAACCCTCTCATCTCCTGGTGATGGTAGTAGATGTCTTATTTCGAAGGCTCATCTGCAGCGGCATCACCACTACACTTATTTCTGCCGTAAAGCAGCAGTGTGAGAAGTGCTGTGTTTCCGTTTTAAGGTTGTAGTTATGCAGATGACACTGGAAAGCTTGGTCTTCGCTTAACATTAGGTGGGACGCATGCTTGTTTCCTATTCTGTTAATTAAAAAAAAGCGTGTTAAAAATTAAGAATTCTCTGAGATGCTGAACGCCTGATAAAATTTGTTAGTGATGATAACTCTCATCTTACTGTTATTAGGTTAAATTATAAGAAAAAGTAGGAGATTAATAATTAAAGAAAAAAATTTTTGCAACAATTGTATTGGTTGTGTAAGTATATGACAATTCTTATTTGATCACAGATACAGAAGGAAGGGTAACAGGGTTATTAGGCAGCTTGGAGGTACCGTTCTTGGTGAACCACGAGGTGCAGGTCCGTGAGGAGCGAATGCAGACATACTTTAGGAATAAGATTAGTGAGCTCAAGGCTCAACGTGAAGAGATTAGCAGCAGGACTGAACATTATGTGAAAGAAGTGAGTAATATTTCAATGGGTTACTATATTTTTATGGACTAGACTACACTGGACGGAAGCATTCCAACATGAGGAGTAGCAATGCAACAACATACAGATGTTTTATTGTATCAAGAGAATAGGAAAGTGGCACGCAGGCAGTGTTAGGTCATCATTGCAGCTACTTATTGCTGACACACAGATTAGAGATTTATAATCATGACAGAACTATAGAAATAATAGAAAATTTCAACATCTCTTATCAATATTTACAAAATTGTTCTGTAATTTACACCCAAGTATATTTACTACTTGGCCGGGGACATAAGTAACCTGCGTACATAAGAGTATTTTTAAAATGTTCTCAGAAGCATGTGGAGTCCGCAAATCGTAACTCTGCCAGTGTTGTCCACTATGGCCTAAATCATCTCATCCCTGAGTACAGACCTGTATCCAGTAATGAGACAGTAATGGCTTGATGATGGTGATACTGCATTTTATACAAAAAATGAAATACTGTTAATGTTTGTACTTGTTATCTTTTAAATTGAAATTTCGCAATGTATATAGAATCTTTGCTTATTTTATTTTCTCAGTTTGAAATGCTCCAATTGAGGTTTGAAGAACTAGAGGGAAATAAAAAGACACACGCGCAGACAATCCAAGAGAAACATAACACAATAATGAGATTGGTAAGACATACAAGAAATAATTTTGTATATTATCCTTCATCATATTTTACAGCATCATTATAAAGCTGTTTTAAAAATAGGCGAGAAGGGGTTTCTTAGCATGAGATGAATAGAAAAGGCGACGGTAGAGAAGTAATTATGGATGGTGTAATTAATTGGATTTCCGTGATGACGCCATTTTGCACGAATCCAAACAAATAATTTAGTAAAATTTTAAGATTCGCTATATTGAACCCGCCCAAAGCCACCGTTGGGTTGTCAGGGAACGCAAGGCTATTTAATCGAACAATAGAACGTCTTTTCTTCACTTAACACAATTTTTTTACTTTACACGTAGTTATTTAGTTAAACATTTGTTTACTCAATCACGATTTTAGTTAACTAAATTTAATTAACAAATCGTTCTATACACGTTAAACAGTAATAAGGCCAGCGAGGGACAAAGGGCTTTATAATCCAGGCCGAGACCTATGAGCAAAGAGCAACGTGTCACAACGTTATACCCCGAGCGAGGCCCCACAACGCAAGAGTGGCACGTGGCAGTGGTGGTTTACATCCACCCGCAATCGGCCCGGGGTGAGCTTCATGGTCACAACGCTAGAGTAGCACTGGTATTTTTATTCCCCGGGGTGAGCCTCATGGTCACAACTCTAGAGTGGCACTGGTATTTTTATTCCCCGGGGTGTGCCTCATGGTCACAACTCTAGAGTGGCACTGGTATTTTTATTTCCCGGGGTGAGCCTCATGGTCACAACTCTAGAGTGGCACTGGTATTTTTATTCCCCGGGGTGAGCCTCATGGTCACAACTCTAGAGTGGTACTGGTATTTTACACTTCGACGCGAGCCGTAAGAATCGCAGCTCATGAGTAGTAGGTCCATTAAATGTCCTGTTTAATATTAACAGGAGGAGGAGTTGTACTCGACATCGCACAACTACGAGCAGCAGATGTCGGTGCTGACGGAACACGTGGCCGGCCTCAACGAACAGCTGGCTCGTCAGCACGACCACATACAACACCTGAAGCATCAGCTCGCCACCAAGAAGAAGTAACCACGCTGCTGGTATATTCACATTTCAGTCGTTACTATTGGACCGGATGTAGGCTTTGTAAGGGAAGGTTAGCTTATCACAAAGCGGACATGGGGTTGATCTTAACATCTCATTATGGATTTTTCTTTATCACCATGAAGCAAGCTCTGGATTAAAACAGTTAGTCTCTAACAATTTTAAATGGAATTAAAATCACTGATATCTCATATTGGAGTATGATAGCTCATCAGCAACACCCAGAAGCTGGTTCCAAACAATTAATCTCTGATACCTTGCAGTTAAAGCGAAATTGCCGATATCTCGCCATAGACCACAATAGTTTTTCACCTCTAGTATGGAGTAGAACTGGGGTCATAAATAAAGCTGACTTGACGTGGCCAATTATTATCATCAGGTGGCCCATCTATCATGGCTGACACTAAGATTCTTATAAGTAGCTTTAAAAACTGAAGCCAGACTACGGGACTACGACTCGACTATCTTTCGTCTCCTAGAAGACATGTATAATTTTTATCTAAAAAAACAGTAGCATGTAATAATAACATAATGAAGACGAATCGATCGACGCTTCATTTGTCAAAATCGATACACTGGGAGCGACGTTAGAGTGCAATATGCACATACATACTGGAATATGTTACGTACATACTTGGAAAATTCGTTTGAAACTGTAAAACACTGCTATAAACTTTTGCGGTGGCCCTTTCTGCCGTCAAGCAGCTATGCTCCGGTACGAAAGTTGGAATACACTGGCTGAAAGCTAAGTTTTCAAAATACGAACAAGTTATAATGCAATCTAAAATTATTTGCATTTGAACGCATATCTAATTTAATGTATCTGTGGTATTATTTGTGACTACCCTCAAGTATAACTTAATTGTTATTTGAGTTTTAATGATGATGATGCGGTGCTGTCGTATAGTCTATATACCTTATGTACCACTGAAACACAAGAATAGACTTAAAAATATACTACAATGTTCAATCATTAACATGCAAACTATGTCTTTGTAACAGTCTGAATCGACTTTTTATACGACTAGCTTTAGCTTTAATGAAAATGTTTACTGTCCTTAAAAGTGCGCCAATCCGCACTTGGCCAGCGTGGTGGACTATGGCCTAAACTCTTTCATCTCTGGGAGAAGACCCGTCCCAGCAGTGGGACGATAATGGGTTGATGATGATACTGTCCCTATGGGCAGTGATACATATCGCTTTCAATACACTGACAAGCCTGCGAGCCAAAAATCTGAATTGTGTATTAAAGTGTCCTGTCTGTATATACGGACAGGGTAATTGTAAAGAAGTGAAATTTCGATGTAAAGGCGATGTAATGAAATAGTTTACTAACATACAAGCTTCTAGCAGAACCTCTTTATGCCAGTCAATCTTCCATTTGGATTGCTTGTGTGCGATCTGCAGGTGTATCAGCTCCACGGGTAGCAAAGTGTACGACTCACCTCAGCTATACAAACATAGTGTGAACGGTTCAAAGTCTTGTCTGTTGAGAGCTGACCAAAGACGAGTAAAACACTAAATCAGGTGCTTGCCCGCGTAAGGACTACTTTGTGGTGCAATTGTTAAACATTCGACATCTATTCTTATTAAATAAATAGAACTACCCACAAAAAATTGCAACTGACGTGAAAGTTAATCCATCTATCGTTACTGTTTACTTGATATTTCTTTGAATTTTATATTGTATTGCTATTCAAAAATACACCGTAAAATATATTTGCAGTGCGAATTATGATCGACGACTGAGAATTGAAAAAAAAAATATCTTTATAATATTGAGGATAAATGGCTCTAAAAGTTTTACTATCACATCGAGATATCAATATTTGATATCATTTGTAATTTAATTCCGTGAACTAATAAAAAATCTAGTTTGCATTTTCACAAATTATTTTTTTTGTAAACCCTAAACATTTAGATGGCAAAACCCATGGACTCTTCAACGAGACATTGAACAATTGACAAATCTACGAAAATCTATGTAAATCTTTAAAATTTTTAAGATACTGTATAATTAAGGAGTAAAGTTGCCTTATTGAGAATCGTAATTAATCAAATAAATATAATGTAAAATACCTCAATTTAGAAATAGGATTTTAATTTCTGAATGATTTTTAACTGTGAATGGCAAGTGATGTAACTTGTTATTTACGAATAGTTAGTTATATAGCTTGATATATGTGAATAGCTAGTTGTAAAATTTGCTATTTATGAATAGCTAGACGACTTGACTTATTTATGATTGGTTAGTAGAATAACTTGTTAGTTGTGAATAGCTAGTTATGTAACTTGTTATCTATGAATAACTAGTTATATAGCTTAGTATTGATGAATAGCTCGTTTAATAACTCATTTGTGAATAATAAGCTACTTGTTTTTTTATTTTTATTTCGATGTCGTTGGGTCAAAAATGTATCGTTTTCTGTGGTTTTCGTGTTAGTCCTAAGAAATGATGGCGTACTGTTTGGTTTGATAAGTTACAGTTAGCCCGCTCAGGATTGCTAGGTGATTAATTTTACAGCTGCAGAGTAGATTCTTTAAATGTATTATTATACTTTTCCATTTCATTGCTGGCTATAGATGGAATATAAATTTTATTGTTAAGATGAAACATTTTAAAAGGTTACACTTTTTATGTTAGGCAGTTTAAATATTATTCATAGCAATCCGTAATGGAGCAGCGTGGAGTAGTACACTCCTAGCATCATTAAGTCGATGGAGGCGTCAGTGCCGTTGGATGCGCTGAAGAGAATACACAATTTTTGCTGTTTGTCCTATGACTTATCACTGTCTTATAACTCTGTATTCACAGCGCTTTAACTTCAGGCGGTATGATCGGTGTTTGCTGGTTATTTTGAAAAAAATAAAAAATAATAATATACAATAAGCAATACTTTACAAACGTTATAAATAAAGTTTTACACATATTTGTATTTTACAATAATGTTTACGAATATGTCCAATTGTAGGTTAATTGTAAGTTTAAGCTGTGGTTCCAGTTGTATGAAATTGTAAAAATGTTATATTTAAAACAATGTAATGTGTATTCAGAGCTGCCGCGCTAAGGAGCTGTTTATATTTTTATCTGCGAAAACTTAGTTATATTAAATAGTTGGTAAATTACTATTATTGTATTCAAACGCTTGATCTCGAAATTGAGTTTGGGAGTAAAGGGAATGCGAATCAAGTTCTCGTAATGCAATCTTAAACATTTTAGTCACATTATGGATATTAATGGTGGTAGAGTTTTATAACGATGGCTCGTTTGTGGCGGCACCACCGCTGCATTTGTATCTGCCATAAACCAGCAGTGTGAATGGCTGTGTTTCGGTTTGAAAGTTGTAGTTAGGCAGAAGACACTGAACATAAGGCGTACCAACTCAGTCCTCAGGATTAGCAACGCATCCACATACAACCTTAAAGAGGACTTCCGATTTTTCAAACGTCTAGCTCAGTAAACATAATAGAATCAGAAAAAAATACGTATCCATGTTGCAGTTTAAATCTTTGAACTGCCGATCCAGTCGCACACTCGATCTTCTTTCGTTTCAGTTTCCACTGCACGCCGCTAGATGACACTAGCAGTACCAAGTTTAGAAATCAGTTAGTGCGCGAAATCTCTATATTAAACGTCCAGCATTCCTTGCACTGTTTAAGACATTGTAGATTGGGCCTAAAGTATTTTTACTTTTTATTTGAGTATTTCTATTTATATATTTTTTTTTTGGATTTATCTGTTTGAGATTTTATTCCTAAATGATTTAGGCCGTTGTATATCAAATTTCTGCCACGATATCATACTCAAGAATATTTAAATATTAAATAATTCATTTATTTAATCAAGTTTAGAACTCTTCATATCAGTTAAATGTTACCTTATAATTACAATATAAGATTTGTGACATTTATGTTTTATTGGCAGATAATGGTTTTATCTTTATCGTAATATTGGAAGATCTCAAGGATTAGATTAGAGGTAAAATTATGAAAAACTGTTCGGACTCAAATGACGGATCATATGTAAATGACGGTTGACTGTAGACAATTTTTCATTTAAATCGTGTTACGAAATTCGTTACATTACTTATTACACCGAATATTTATCTCTTGCAGTTCTGTAAAATTTCCTATTCATACTGTTAATCAAGAATGCTCGCTGTTGAGAGTTAAAGCCGGTCAAGTAATTTTATTTGTAATCCTATGATGTAAGTAAAATTGATTTTTAAAAACATTTTAGTCCTATTACGACTTTCCCCTATGCATGACTTTGCGCTAGAAATTGCTTATGCACAGAGATAATATAGTGTACCAAAATGTTAAATTGTAACGTGTAAAGATGATTATACAATGTATTTATAAAAATGAAATAAATAAATAAGATTTTAAATAATCGTGTTTTATTATTTACAAAGCACATTGTCAGTATTTAGCGACCTTAACAGAATAAAGAAAATTTAGGGCAGATTTATTTCTAAATTTTCTTTGCTTCAATCAAACTATTCACACCTGTTGACATATGTACACGGATAAAAAATGAAAACTATCACTAGTTGGGATAGACCGGTGGAACTGGCCAGTACCTTACCACTGTCGTTGGGTGTTTTAAATATCGTGCGGGTTTCACCACGCACGCGGGATTGCCGCGCACGTGAAAATTTTCACGCCCATAGCCCAGGATCTCTCCCCGCGTCCATATTCAACGCATAATAAATACTTGTATGAAAAGGACATTTGCGGGAATTCCGCATGCGTGGCCATCCCGCGTGCGTGGTGAGATCCGCACGATATTAAAAACAGCCTTACCGGTAACCCCGGACCAGTAATTTGAACGTTGAACTCTTATTTATTCGTTCGCGGTCTGGGTGTTTGCGAGCTCGTTCCTTTTAGGACTTCTGTCCATCCACCACGACACTAAATCGTATTAAGGGGTTACGCGTATGAAGCGACGTTCATTTATATGATTCAATATTGCGAAGTATTGTTTCTGTTCGGTACTGGGATCATGATTACTTTGGTTTCACTTTCTACAATCGTGTTTTATAAAGACAAGGTGCCGCCGTCAGTGATAAGCCGTAAAGAACCAGTCATTCCAAATCATGGTTTCTCAAACTTATTGTTCCACGGTAGGGGTACTATTATACTTTCAACACAACGGTGGACCCCTTTTAAAATAGTTTAGTATTTTATTAAAAGTGAAATACAAAAGAGGTAGGTACGTCACGCTTGTCGTAGTTAAGTTTCGTAAATATTATCGCGTACAGGGGATACCCCCTAAGACCCTATGGCGTACCCAGTGGTACGCGTGGCCCACTTTGAGAAACGCTGCTCCATATGATAAATAAAACACCGATCTGTATGCACAACTTTGTATTATAACGATAATCATAAGCACCTTATAATATGTCATCTGTTACAATATTTGTTTTCAACAGTTACATTATCGTCATAAATATTTATACAAAATTTATCAATTTGTCGAACAGCTTTGCAAACTATTAGTTAACGTGGTCAGTACATGCACACGTCACACTCGCGAACCATACATATCGTCACCGAGCGATCTTCCCGCATTTCGTCTACTGTAAATAATCGTACAAAATTGCACTGTAACATTTTATCCAAGCGTATTGCAAAATATATCTTTCACATATACATCGCGTAACACCTAACTTTACTCCTTAGATTTATGTAAATGTTAAATCGTGCGGTGAAGTCGTTCGGTGTGCGTTTACAATATTAGAAGTATATACGACATCTACGGGCAGATGTAACAGCGGCTCGATTTATAAAAAAGCAATACTGCATTACAAATACTTCATTAGGAATCGCAACAATCGCTCGTAGAATCATTCTTCATCAGACAATGGCACGACGTATCAAAATTTCATAGAAAATTTCACTCGAACAAATAAGCAGCGAACTGCTGCATCTGCCGTAGAAAATTGTAGAGAAACAACAAATCGATTTACTATAATTTTACAGTCAATTCTTAGTCACTGGACATATAACAGAAGTATTTTTATGTACAGAAAAATAAATATATTGTAATACATAGGCGTCGGTCACACGCGCTCAAAGTTGAAACTCATTCTAGTACATTTACACATACACATTAAATTGTCGCTCAGATACGGTGCGTTTAGATCATGGCGTCAACGCAACACATTTGGCACACTATGCACGCAGTAAGGAACTTAAAAGATAAATAATACAAGATAAAATGCAAGAATGTGTCAATAGAAATATACTACTAGTAGTGATAGGCTAGAAGTGCAGTGGTGGTGATACCCCAGGCGAGCTTTCGACATGAGATTACCACGTAAATTCCATATAAATAAATAATGACGAATTGTGAAAATAAACGACTAATTCCTTTTTGTTAACAAGCTGAATTCAATACAGTAACCTGTGAAGTATTTTCTATAGAGAATTAATTTAACTGGAATCGTTGAATTTCCACCAACAGAATCAAGTAGCAATTATAGAAGTACAGACATGAAAGAAGTTAACACACTAATTGACCATACATGGTAAGTGCGACCCTGCTTAGTCGGAACATCAAGTTTTAAACTGTAAATTTATAGTGCTCAAGCTAAACAAATTCTAGATATTTTAACAATAAGGCTTTTTTGGTGCCAAATCAGTCAATACTTAGTTATGGCTATGACTTAATATTTTCCAGACGATAAATAATAGGCAGCGTAAAAATAGTAAGGAAATTGTTACAATTGAAGGTATCTATAATTTTGTAATTTAGGTTATAAATACGTCAGATTTAACATTTTTATTATAAGAATTAATGGCTTATAGACCCTAGGCTTATAACTGTGATTGCTTACAAAACTTAGGAAACGGCAGTTAAGAAATAAATTAGGAATTACTGAAAAAACGATCTGCTTTAAATTGGAATAAGGTTACTGAATATGATTTTATAGACGACTGTTGATTTTATTAGAATTATATTTATTGTTAATAAAATCTACCAAAACGATAGTTACGAAACCGTGGACCTAAAGAACACACAAAAGTACATTTAAATATTTAAAAGTGGAATAGAATTATATTTGCAGGTTAATATTTAGTGTAAATAACTACACCATGACTTATAGAAAAATGAAATGACGCATGTTATAATATGTATAATATATTTATGGGTAGTTTGTATATTATGTAAAATGTTAGGGCGAGGTTTGTTGCCTCGCAAAGCAGTACGAAGCAAATAAATTAAATCAGGATGTGTAGTTTACAATGGAATGATGTTTCTATGAATGTTATCAGTACACACATATCTATAAAACGTTTATCTAAAAGAATCACAATTTTATTATAGTAGCTGCGTAGAGCAAAAATCTTTAGACCTTTATTATGTATTTTTTTTTATTTCCTTTTATAATGACCGTTAAAAATGTACAATTGTTTCAAGGCGTAATAACGTAAAGACAGATAACTCTATTACTATGCAGAAATAAATTTAAACAAAGAAATTAAACTAAGAATAGAAAAAAATATTATTATGTACTGACATAAAGAGAATATACGACAAGAAACAAACTAAATATTGACAAATAGAACTGAAGACTTATTAGCAAATGTTTATAATATTAATAATGTTTTAAAAATAATACAAAGTAAAAATAAAGAAAACCCTTCTTAGGTTTCGGGTCTATTTAAATGAAATTTTCATAATTCATAAATGCAATATGATAAAACCAACACGGTGTTTATAAAATTTAAAAGTAAACGTATGTAAAGAATTTAATTTTCGTATATTCGCATGAATACATAGAATACAATACAATACACGCACTTATTTATAAAAATGTAACATTAATGCCCCTTGATGTAAGATTAGTATATTTATCAGAAGCGAGCAGTAATACTAAAACAAAAACATAAAATCAACATGAACGTAAAATCTATTACAAATACATAGGCGCTATACATTCATGCACGGTGGGCGACACGTTTATATAATTTTGCAACGTAAACGAAATTTATAGATATCATAACTTGCACTTGGAAACTTTGGAAACAGTCTTGAAATTAACGTACCTAAATTAAATACGCGAATTTATATAAATTATTCTATTTTAATATACCTACGACATAATTTTTTTGTAAAGAAATAAACAAGTTAGAATTGAGTAAGATGGGGGAAGGGAATGAAACTTATTAATGCATTTTAAATTTAAACATAAATAATTTGAAATTTGTGCAATAGAATAGCCGGACGTATATGAATTAACACTGATGACATTCGTCAACTCAGTGGTTTGTTCACAATCTTAGGCGATTCCAGGTCTGATCAACTAGCCGACGACATATCAATATTAAAAATGTTGTAATATAGATCATAGAGAAGTCCAAAGGTCTCCAAGTCAAGTGTTCAGATTTTATTGCTATTCCTACATCGATTCGATAGAAAAATAGATTTCGAGTGACGACAACAACTTCTCAACAACTCCTTCATACAAACGACTATCGTTACTTGAAATTTTCACTTACAATATTCTATTTAACCTTCAGTTCTGACAGTCGCTGGCAGATCGAACCCCTCCCCTTTGCTTTCGTGTTAACTTTCATCTTTGATTTCCTTCCTAAACAACAGAATCGAATCATATATATACGGTTAATCGATAAAAATTCTAGTGCATTATTTAACTATTGATTGATCTCGTGCACACTCGCTCGTGCACGTCGTGTAAAGCGGGGTGCCGATGAACTAACACTAAAAACATTATAGGTTACTTTGTGGGCCGCCGACGACGTACACGTGAAAAGTTTATTTACATCTAACCACGATACTCATATAAAGTTTAACATTTCTATGGCTTAATATTGATTCACACTGGACGCTGTGGTGTTACAATGGAACTGACTATTTTAAGCAACTAGGACAGAAATATGACAATGTTACGATGCTGATTTGTTGACGATGATTGATGTTTAATTAACAAAAAAAAAAAAGTCTGGTGCAAATTATAAATAATGGCTAATTTACATTAGTCTGTTTGTATGATGTGGAAAGTTTATGATGCCTTTTTTGACAAGGAATTATAATTTTAGCCTTTACAAGTAAAAATTCGTAATCACAATGCTTATTTAACTAACAATCTGGTGCCAAATAGTGGCTCATTTACATTAATCAGTTAGTTTGTATTCGATTGCGTTCCGTTCGCGCTCACCGACAAGTGTAGGTACATCTTCGTTCTATTATATTGGGTTTCGACTTCGGTTGACAGTGTCGCCAGGAATTAATAATGCAGCAGGGACAGAATAAAGAGATTATATGCCAATAAGTCAATCCGGTGGACTTGAATTGACTTAAACCGGTTACAGACTTAATGTAGACTGGCCATAATGATGCTCAAATGGAAGTCAGAAAGTAGATTTTTTTTTAGGTATGATCTAATTTATTTAACCGATAAATTTATAGATTAAATATACTTTTATATAGCCTTTACTATCGCACCACAGCACCCAGTGCTAAGAATAATAACGTCTAATAACAATACTTCCATTAAAACTATTTCTTAACACTCGGCTTAACACACTTCATACAGCAGTCCCATTATATTAATTCACCTTACAAAATGTATACCAACACCGCACTGTACAAATTCAATAATTTGTCTAAATAATTAGGAATATTTGTATAGTACAGGGCAATAGCTATAAACACAGGCGAGGCCGTCGGACGACGTTCTCATGCATCGTTGAAATGAAATTTCGTATCATGAATAGATTGCAGAGAAATTGTACTTGTTCGTCGAGTCCGTGATTTGTTTACAAATTATTATAGTATACGTGTCGAAAACGAGTGTCTAAACTATAACCTATCCGAGTGGTGATGGCAATGTTTTATTATATCGATAATTTTGGTATCGATTATCGAGTCTTAGTGGTGTTACGTAACGAATTATTCTGCTCTCGCGTACCACTGTCTTCAGACATCTTTAGTGTTGTGAGTTTTATCTATGACCTTTGTTACTTATTCAATGGCAGTAGTGTCTACTCCTGTATCTTCTGTTAATCAGTTCGTACGTCATTTGACGTGTACCGTATAATAAACTTAAGCAAATTCCTAAGCATTTTTGAATAACGAGAGATATTTTTTTTTGTTGAAAGGTGTGCATTGAATGTGGCAATACCAAAATTACATTAACTCTCTTGAAAGCTAATTTCTTCTGACACTCATATATCTATATCTTATGCCTTACGTGTCATTATTATCCAGATTAGCCGACATTTATTTCATCGATTTATATAATTTTATCAGTGCGATGCCATTATGTATTGTCAACAATATTCCAGTTCATATCGACACTTACCATGCGGCGTTGCGCCATTCCTCGACTGGTTTCTTATTTATCATCTCCAATATAGGGTTTAGTCTAGACCAGAGAAATAGTTGTGATTTTTTACTGATTCTATTAAACAAATTGGCTTATATACATTTCCAGTTTTTTTTATCATGCAAAAGTTCTTCTTCCCTTCCATACTCACTAACAACTCCGATATATTAAATTTAATTATCGATGCCTTCGTGATCTCTAGTATGTATGGTGTGAACAATTTCTAATGTGTTTAGGCTGGCTTAATTTAAATTCAGATTTATTTTAAACACCATCTGGTCTGCATGCTCGTTTGCTTCTCCTTTACACAAAAGTGTCTGGCATATTTAAGTTCAATTCAGATTCATTTGACATACAATAATCTCTGGCACATGCAAGATTAATTTCAATGTACTTAGCCACGCCTACCGGCAGTACGTACAAAGAGCGGGTGCGGTCGTAGGGGCGGGGCTCAGCACGGACGATGCCTACTTGATCAATTAGCTATTCGAGCGATCTCAATAGCTGAAAGCCACTCGAACGAGTTGGGCGCACATTCGCTACCTGCTAGGTAATCACCAGCTATCCCAGTAGCCTTATTAATGGGAGTAGACAAATGTTATCGCTAATGATCAGAGTGGTGACTCCATCTTAGAGATCTCTGCAAGCGCTGAGAAGTCCCACACCCATCTCCCTTTTAAGTTACTGGGTATTTCTTTTAAAATATTGCCCCTCAGTAACATTGGGTTGTAGTCGCCGAAGAGGGTAGAAACTCCAAATGTTCCGATTTTACCTAAGAGATCGGGTGTCTTTAGAAGATTTAGCTGCAGTGACTTGAGGTTACAGTCGTCGATATTTCTACCCAATCTTACAAGCCCCGTTCTTTGCCGAAGGGATCCGGTATCTTATATAGAAAAAAAAATCCAAGATTTATTGTAAAAAGTGGGGTGTGTAGGTATTGATTTGATTGATATTTATGTAGGGCCGAAGGCTGCAACCCCACCTGTAAGTGCCTGGATAGAGAGGAATACCGTATACCCTTACTATACCGCGTTGTAGAAAACCCCCTCTTTCATTTTGTTAGGTGGAGGGGAGGTGTACGTAGGGACGGGGCGTATTGAACAGAGCCGAAACGGCACGCGATGTACGCACTGGTTGCGTTCCTTGGAGATACCAGAGCTACCAGGTTTCCCGCAAGATCGGTGTTTAGATTTCCCCTCCGTTAGCGAAGACTAAGCTGAGAGGAGGCGTGTGCGTTCGCTAGCAGCGGTCGGCGTGCGGCGGGGCGGGCGGCGGCGCGTGTGGCGGGGCGTGGGG
>DWKW01000828.1:0-14464 GCA_018250115.1 Doberes anticus
GTGTCCTCTGCCTAACCACACCCTTCAAACCGAAACACAGCAATTCTTACACTGCTGCTTTACGGCAGAAATAGGTGCAAATAGAAATAGGTTACGGTGGTGCCGCCGCAGGCGAGTCTTTGACATAAGACTCTACCACCATGATATATTCAGTTTCACGATATTATACAATAACAGTATTTACCTTTTTCTATTTAAAACCTACAGTCATGTAAATATTCTCCAAATACGTTTATACATACATACAATCTTTTATCGTCACAGTCAGCTGATTAACAACTAGCGATAAGAATATCACCAGCAAATCTTATCTTCAACAGTTGCGTAAGATATAACATAGTATCAAACACATTTTTAGAGAAGAAAATATGTTTCAATCATTACTATGTTATTAAATACTTGAAACATACAACTTAGGGCCTCAAAGGACTTTTAGAAGTTTATATGTCGACAAGATATTAAGTTATATCAGGCAATCAAAAAAACTTCATACTCCAATGTTAAGAACTTTGTTTTTACTAAGTTGGCAAAATCGTGTAATTTATTGTTTAAAATTATCATTTTACCAATTATAATTTTTTAATATTTTTTTGGCATTTAACTTAACAAGTCCACTTATACTCTCTATTAAAACGCAATACCTTGCTTTAAGAAGACTATGATGACCACTTGAGAGGTTTATACATACTTTCAATTGACTAATCTTGTACTTCTTGCTTGTTTATTTGTTTAAAAATCATAAAAATATTTACAATTATTACCAAATACAAAAATTAACCAATTTTTAAACAAATCACTAACGATTTGTAGTTCCTACTCGAACCTGCGGACATGATGGTAGAGGGATCAATGCAACAATGACGACATCGCAGAACAACGTGACCTCAGGAGCCGCCCGCTGATTCACCGCTGCATTCCTGCCGCCGCATAGGTAATGGGAAATGCCGGCACTAAATTATACACTAGCCTAATATCGGAGTCCATTTTAATCTAGTCTACCTTTTTGTCTACAGAGGTTTAAATGACAATTAAAATGATTTAATTAAATAACTATTCAGTTAATTTTAATTTTTTGTTGGTAATTCTTATAGTAAATAAAGGTGGTGTATATTAATACTTAAAAGAAAGAGTACGATAGTGATGTAACTAAGAAAAATATATCTAGTAGATAAAGTCCTGGTTTATAATTTTACGATTTTGAGAAAAGCACTAGGAAGTATTCAAGGAAATGTAAAGATGTCAAGCCAATTTTTTAAACAGACAGAATGATAATAAGATATAACGAGAACTTATTTAATGTTCGTTAATTTAATACTAAACTTCATAATCTGAATTCAGAGGGAAAATCTGGTTGTACTTAGTAAGCAGACAAATAGTAGAGATGACATAACAAAGTTTAGGCTTTAATTATAATAGAGCGCTTGTTATCCGTACGTAGGTGCGATTGGTATTTATCTTCCACGATATAAATATATAACGTATTTGTATTTGCACTACGAAATATGCTTCGAAACGAACTACTTAATTTTTCATACAGTATTAATTGTTTATAATTTCACAGTTAATTTGTTATATGCTTTTATCAGCAAGAAAATTCCTTCAGGCTTTGGTAACAATTAATTAATAAAGGTATAATTTAAATGTTATCAGTGAACATTACGATACGAACATTGTGTTCTACTTTTTCCTCCACGTTCATACAAAATTAAGCATAATAAATATCATTGTCCCACTACTGGTCGCGTGTTTTCTTACAGAGATGAGAGAGTGTAGGCCATGGTCGACCACCCGGGTCAAGTGCAGATTTGCGGATATCACATGCCTTTGAGGACGTTATGGAGAACTCTCAGGCATGCAGGTTTCCTCACGATGTTTTCGAATGTATAAAGAGTAAGGCTCTTTTGATTGTAATCGATTTCTCGAATTAAATCTGAACAAATATAAACAGAAGATTCATTATTATTTCATCTGTAAACACTTCCATAAATAAAAGGCTCAGTTATACATTTTTAGGCACTTTGTACATTTGTTATGCGAAGAAGCATACTACCACTACTATTAAGAATAGATGTTTACATTACTAATAGATTTTTCTTTTCTGTTGTTGTTTTTAAGGAAAGAGACAAGCTTCTGCCTATAAATTGCCTTTGACCCTTAAAGTCCAGGGCACATAGAAAAAACAGTTATCCAAGCAACTCTCGAACAGTCGAACTGAGTTGCGTTTTCTGCATATTTCGGCGTTTTCATTAGAAAACATGATTGAATGCAGCTTACATTGCATTACAATTAAAATGCGAGATTCCGGTGTTTTACAAATCAGAATGCGAATGCGTGGACGCATCGGCTTTCCCGCATGCATACTTACTGCTATTGGAAATAGTAACGATCACGAATGGTTTTATTTTTACTGTTCCTTGCGTTCATTCATTCACACGCTACTAGATAAATGTATGCTACGATTTTACTATGTAGATGGTGGAAGAGTATTAAGGCTTGCCTGGCTGCCGCACCACCACTACACCTATTTCTGCTGTAAAGCAGCAGTGTGAAAACTGCTGTGTTTCGGGTTGAAGGGTGTAGTTCGGCAAAAAACACGAGATATGAGGCATTCTAACTAAGTCCTCAGGAGTAACAACGCATACAAATACAAGATCAGATGTGGATGTTCATCTTCTACAGATACACTTAACATCAGGTTGCCTGCATTCTCGTTTGGTATTCTATTAGTACATTAAAAAAAATAGACTGTGTGTATAACAATTCATCAAGTATGCCTATAAATTTGTTGGAATTGGACTTCATAACATAATTGGTATTCTGATAACAGACGGCACCGGGCGGCACAGCTCTCAGAGGAGACTGTACTGCCGAATATTGCAAAGCAAATTCTTGGTCTGCTAGACCGTACACAGCTGTAGTGGGTAGTGGCGTCTTATTTGAAAATTATCCTCATTATAGTCATTGCGGTTATATAATACAAAATTTTCCTTATGTTATATTATGTTTTTTTTCGATATTATTTCTACGAGTACAATGGTAATAAAATATCTACTGATGTTGGTGTAATGCAGCTGAAATTATCATTACAAAATGGTCTGCAATTCGCGAGAAGAATTTATTTGCTGACACTTTAATTTACGTTAAGCGGCGAAGTTCTTAATTAGTGGCGGATTCTAAAGGGGTGGCACGTCGCACTGTTTTTGCTACTTCCCTCAGCCAAGACTTCTGCTCTTTTTGTGAGAACCATAGGTTTCCAAAGTGTTTTATACGACCGGAGGGTCCAATTCTACTTGTAAAAGGTCCATGTAAAACCACGAAAAACGTCAGGGGTATGAATGAAATTCCCTAGAAAATGAGCTGATTGAGAACTTGAGAATACTTTTAATTTAACAATGTTGTAGTTAAATGCGACTGGTACTAGAGTAGTATTCAAAGGTGTTTTTTGCAAATCCTTTTACTATAAGTACATTTTTGATTATACACATTATATACCGAAATGATTAGCACTTTTACTTATTTGCATTAAATAATTCCATATTGTAGAGTTAAGCTGTAAGCTGCAACGGTTCGTGCAATCTTGAGAACGTATGCCATGGAAAGACAGACAAGAATATGAACGGAAAAATTACGATCTACGTAAAAAATATCAACGAGAGAAACGAAACTAAGGAAACCAGTGTGCATTGTTTACAAAAATACAGATTCCAGTTCGTGTAAGTACAACTATATCACTTTTTTGTTCTTTACAATATAACAGCAATACTATAAATTACGATATAAGGGTATAAACGTACTATCGCTTTACACAACTTACTTACTTATTTTACTTTAAAAATTACTTTTTACTAGTTTTAGTAATATTTATTAATCGTTAATTATGAGTACAAGGTGTTTATGTTTATTTTGATGGTGGTAGAGACTTTTGTCGAATGCTCACTTGCAGCTAATGTTGCCGTTAAGCAGCAGTGTGAGAACTACTGTACTTGGGTGTGAAGGGTATGGTTAGACAAAAGACTCTGGACAGGAGGCATCCAACTTAGTCCTTGCGAGTAGCAACGCATCCGCCGCACATTAACATTACATTTTAATTCCTGCATATTTGTTATCTCTGCATATTTTTATGCATACCTAAGAATATTTAAAAACAAAACTTTAAATGCAATTCATTGTGTCCATGAAATCCATTTAACAGCCATTTTATATCTACAAGATTTTTTTCAATTTATCGGCACGTGTCGATTTTTTTCTCAATCTTTGTGTATTGTGTACGCCCGACTGCACTTCAGCTTTGTGAAGTATCATATGTGGTATTTTGCAAAGGCTATCACGTAGCAGTCAATAAGGTCGGTGATCCGATACTTAGCAAATATTTACGCCATAAGACCGAGTGGAGAGCATGTTGCGGTCAACACAAACACGATATCCATTGTTGGCACCATGTGTTAGTTAAGTCCAGGACGTGCAAGAAAATTGAGAAAGTGCCACAACTAATAATGTAGTTTTCCTTATTATTTTTTCTCGTATTCAAGCTGGAGTCACTAGCGATCTTTACTGAAAAGCAACTTTTAATGGACTCTGGTGTGTAAGTTTGTGAGAATCTGAGAATATTAGCTAAACTAACTTTGTAGCCTCGCGCTTGTTAACGTTAATAAATATTGAGTTTCTAATATGAAAGTGAGTTATAAACTAGAGGTTAAGAGACTTGAAATCCCGCGTCGGTAGCTAGGGGTTGAAATTTCAGCACGCACATTGTGAAAATATATATATATTTTAATTAACATGGTAGATGCAATCTCTGAGATTCACAATTACATTCGGACGGTCCAAGTAAAACGCTACTGTATGGCATTCCTATTATTGAACCTAGTAGCTCGTATAGTTATATCGATATTATGTTATAGAGACGTTATTAAAAGTAGCATTACATTCGTTTCATGTGTACACGGCGGGAAATTACATTATTCGGACACAACAAAATATTAACGTTGACTAGGTATTACGATACTATCAATGAATGCAGGAAAAATATAGTACAATTTCAATAATTTAAAATGATAAACTAAGCGGAACGGTTCGTCTAATTGGGTACCAATTAGATAACAGAAAAGATAGTGAAATAAAATGAAAATAATATGGATGCTTATGCTTTTATACCTCGATCTCAGTCTGGACATTGAATAATGTAAAAATAAATGATAAAAACTATACCCAAGTGGTGATTGATGTGGTTTAAGATATCAAGATACGACTTCGTCTTATTTTTGTTAGTACTTGTACATACTTACAGTATTATTTCGATATTTAATTATTTGTGATAGAATGTAAATCTCGCTGGTTTCGAGAGCAAATAAGTAAATTGAGAATAGCAAAAAAGAATTTAAAGAAGCGGCAAATGTGCCTTCGATTGCACAGATATCAAGGTCAATACGAAGATTTTTAAATAACTTCTGTTTCATGGTGAAAATGAGTAGTATTCATTATTCAATGCGATTTTCAAGGCGCATGTTAGTCAAGCGGTATGCATAATAATTTTAAATGGACAGATTTGATTTGTTATATATTGAAGAAGTGTTACACGAAAATTAAGGTTAGATCAATCCATGTACATATTTATATATGTATGTATGTACATGTATATCCAACATTACTTACTAAAACACTTACACTTAATAAAACGTAAGTTAAACAGAGCTCCCGTCTGATTTCATACGTTTATGCGTTGTTACCACTGAGGAATAGTCCTATATCTATTTCGCAATTTTTTTTGTATGCATATATCAATTTAGTGTACCTTAAATTTTCGATGCCGCTTTTGCAAATTTGTCTAACTTCAAGCAGGACTAAATTACAACTTATCGTCTCGAAATGTGGTGACACTTTTAAGGACCTCATGGTTCAATGTGACATAATTATATCTTAATCGAAAAATTAAAATTTATTTATTTAAAAACGAGTTGGTAGCTAGATATGGTCTGTTTTTTATGCCACTGAGATAAATATGGAAATGATGTTATTGAACCCTGAGTCAGATGACGCTTTATGACGGAATACTAATTATAATTAATAAAGTTAATTAAGCAGAACATGATTCTGATATTTGCGTTATTCACAAAGAGTTCATTAGGAAAATACAGTTCGTATCTCCGAATTGCATAGGTTATGCCACATCGGATACATACATACTTTTTAAATAGAAAATGACTTTACGTCCAACCACAAATAGGTCCGATATTTTATCTGAGATTGTACGTGGATGCGTTGCTTCTCTTGAGGATTGAGTGGGCATGACTTCTGCTGCTGCAATATATTATATATTGTATATTCTGCAATATAGTCTGCCTAAGTACTTTCCTCAAACCGAAAAGTACAGAAATAAGTACAGCGGTGGTGACGCCCCGTGTGAACTTTCGACAAAAGACTCTACCACCATCAATCTACTTTTATTATTATATCACTTTCAACATAAACGACGACGTAACAGGATGATTAAATGCCTATCGTAATTTTTTTGTTAAACCTGGATAGACTGTAAAAAGGTTTTTTAAGCCTCTGTAACTAGTTACAGGGTACGTACGTTCTATAGCAGTATGTAGTAGGTACGTTATTACATACACGGCACTACCTTAGTAGGGATAATACGTAGTGGACAGTAGGAAAGTGTGCATAGTGTGTGTGTAGATAGGATTGTCGTATCGAAGACCTCAGTGATATCACCTCACATCTAATGGCTTAACACCTATTAGAGCTTCGATATTGATGTCCGACGACTGGATATATAAAGTATTAGAAGGAATTGCGTATGTTAGCTGCATCTTTATCATAAATAAATATATGCAGTTGAAATATAAATATTCTAACCATACTGATGGCCATATTACGTTGCGTGCGTGGAAGCCACAATTACCTAAGCAGAGGGTCCGTGGCTGCACCCGCATTATCTCTAGAGCAACGCTTAGAGATCAATCATGAACGGTCTCGAGGCCGTTCAATAATTTGGTCCAAGCCAATTATTTAACAAAAACAACTTTGTGAGCAATACGGGCTTCGCTGTTGACTATCACTCTTCATTATGAATGGATTTTATGTTATTATTTGTGTGATCACAGTGGTTAACGTGCGTGAACCCCACCAAGTGTCAGGTGATCTTCTCAGCTCTCTAAGCTGCTCTCAATAGTCCTATAACGACTTTTTTTACTTTTAGACACACCCGGTAAAGTAGAGACCTATCTATTGATTTTATGAAGAACTCTTAAGAATGCTGGTTTCCTCAAGAAATTCTCCTTCACCCCGTCAAAGGCAGTGATACAAAATTTTTCATACGCCTACATATGCTTATAAGAAAAAATCTAAATCCCAGAGTATGAACACGACAAGTTTTTGGTATCGTCGTGATTGTCGTCGTGGTCGTGGTTGCATGATAATGCATAAAATTATGGTCGTTTTATTGATTGAAGATTCGAAACTTTGAACAATGGCTCTTTTTGGTACCACTTTGTACAAATTACTCGATTTGTTACCTCTAATTTTAAATGACATTTTGTGAAAAGTTGTTAAAGATTAATATAACTAGGAATAGAATAGTTTCATGAATATCGTGACCCATAAGTTAATTGCATGGTCTTCTTTATTTGGACTTTTTTGTTTTTTTTTCTTTAGTGCGAAATGTTCAGATTATGCTTATTAGAACATAGTAGAACTTTGAACCCAAAACGTTTTTTTTAAATCGATTCTATGGAACTTTCACAGTTTGAAAACATGTAGTCAGGCTTAAATTTGTAACGAGTTTAACTTGACTTAATTTTACTGTAATACCTACACGCCGTCAAACAGTTGGAAGGTCAATTAAACCGGAACTTTTAAATATCTACTTGTGTACGGCGATAACGTCACGGGCGGAAATCTAGTCTGGCCCATCTATATATCTATCTATAGGTAAGATTATAAATTGCAACGAAACGTATCTGTACATTGAAAATGTTTTTGAAAATATTACCGATATTGGTACCATTTAGAGATTTTTGAATACAAGTAAAAAAAAATTAATGCCTGTTTGCACGTTTGTTGACTAATTACGTATAAACTATAGATTGGAATAAGACTAATTAAACTATAATTTGTGTGAACATTATAACTGTACAGGAGGATGGTACAAATAATAAAACGTGCAAAGTCTAATAATCTACAAATATATATAACGAAAAGAAGCATCTTTAATAAATTTTACATACTTATATACAATACTGAAATAAAAATTAATATAAAATAATCCTTTTGACGACATTTAACACCGAATTAGAACAAGTTTCTACTTACTCCTTGTAGTGTTTGCTTATCGCGAGGCTTAGAAGTACGTACCTGAAAAAAAAAACTTATTAGTCATAATATATCACTATTTTACGGACTAAGATAGGCTAAGGAAGATCTCTGTTGATTGATCCCTTAAAAAACTTTGAGAACAGGTACGTATAGTTAGATAATACATAGGACACAGAAGTAGGACAGAAGGTATACAGCTCTTAAGTGTAGTTAGGTACATTGTCCAACTACAGCAAAGCTGAAAATCTCTGAAGTATTCTAAAACTCTGAAGTGTGGAAAAAAGTGATTTTATCTATTGCTTTACTTTCAAAGAATAATTTCATTTTTTCACTTTTTCCATTTTTCCATTTTTTCACTATTAATTTTTATAATATTGCGATGTATTTTTAGAATAACTTTGAAACCTGATTGGTGATTTGTATACGAATTTAAAGTCAGTTTCTCTAGGAAAAAGAAAAATATGACAGTTTAAATATAACCAAATAACTCACCGAATAATGTTTATGTATGAGTTAGAAGTTACGAATCGATTTCGTACAACATGAAACTGAAGAAACGGAACGTAGGCGGATATTATCTCATTGTAATAAAAAAACCCAACGAAAGATCGACATTATTCTATTTCTATGCGTGATAAAGGCCGCCTGTCAGAAATATTCTTTCCACGTACACGCCTTTTTGTTTTCATGATATGGCTATCTGAAATATTGTTAATCTTGCCTGTTACTTTTCTGACTTATTTGCACTTGCTAAGGGAATGTCTAAATTGTTTGATTTTAAGAACAAAGCAAGTGATAATGCATTAATATTACGGACGCAGCCCGTTCTATGTCCCACTGTTTGGCCTCTGCCTGTACAAACCTCTAGGTAAAGTATTTTCTAAATTTAAATACAGTTTCTTTTGTTGTTCGTGATTAATTTAAAAGTGCTTATGCAAATAAAGGAGCCCTACGAGAAGCGAAATAGAAAGGATTTTTTTTAACAGATTTTAATCATTCCTAATAGCTGAAAGACTGCTAGAATATATTGAATTGCCGAACGAGTCACTCGGAAGATAAAGTTTATAAGAAGATAATTTTATATGACCACAGATTGTGGTAAACGACTTGACGCCGAAACCACCTGCGGGCGACAACTAATGGGGCCAATTATCGACGGCTCCACGAAACCATTACCCCCAACGTAGCTTTATGAAAAGATCTGTAGACCCCCAACCTTGTCTATTGATGAAAAGAGCCGAGGAGCTTTTCAAATTGCAAGGGCGTGAGCCATTACCAGTTACTCGTTCAAAATGAGCGAAGACTGGAATGCGAAAGCAAATTTCAAATATCGGCTGAAAATATAATTATCACGTTCCGTTTTCTATATTCATCTACCGATCAGTAATCAGCAGTAGTAGCGCTAATGTGAATTGGCAGATTAATATGCGTGTGTGTATCAAAGTGTGTGCTCCAGTGCAGTCCATACTCGCTTAGTGGAAAAGCCTATGACGACAAGAAAAGTTAACTAATTATTCGTGAAATATGCAATATTACTGTTATATATCCTGAAATAGATTTACGATATACAAAAATCTGTATATCTCTCAAAATATATCCCCTTTGCTGAAATGTGTTATTTGGCACGCAGGTGATTTATTTTAAGTAAAAATCGAATAAGAATAAATAAAGAAAACTGGTGGTTATTGCCTTCAAATCCCAATCCCAAGGCTTAAATCTTATGCGAAAAAAAAAATTGCGACTTGAACTCGCGCTCGAGGATTCCGTACAAATTAAACTATTTTTAAAGATTGTTTAACAATTCCAAGAGATTTAATTTTTTTTGTTACATATTTACAAATACAAAATTTGCGAGTATCAACATTTGTGGCATAAATGGTTATATTTTTTGAATGCATTCACTTAGAAGCTTAAATTTTTTACAACGCTAACGGCCGTTAGTGTAAAAAAGGAGTTTTTATAATCACCAGACTGATATAAAAGTGTTCTTATAAGGGTTCCGTTTTAAGCAGATAGGAACACAAAAAACAGTCTTTTAGTATTAATATAGTTCCTTCCGTCGTTCCTGTAGAATCTGACAGACGAACGATTAGTATGTTTAATAATATATAAGAATTGAAAATTGATCCATAATACCATTAAAACAAAGGCTTCATTGGTATTAACAAAATAATCATAATAAACTCTATAAGGGACGCAACAAGAAATCACACTTGATAGAACCTCAAGGATTTTAATACTGTTGCGATTATTTGTCGATATCTTCAAAAGTAAGTGCGAGATTTCATTTTCCCTCGTAATAAAAGATAAGAGAAAATGTCTTCAAACAAGTCAGTGAAAGAAAATGCCGATTTCGGATCCGGTCCCTTCATATAATATTGGATGATATCAACAAATCCGTTTGACTTTGCTAAATGAAAAATTGTTAAAACATCCACGGATTATCCTTCGCGGTAGCTACCGTTCAATTTGCTCGTATTTTTTTTAATGGAACCAGTGAAACAGACACAAATTTAATCCATGAATGAAAAATTTAATATCTCTTTGTGCCCATTCTTCTGTAGGCGTGTTTTTGTTAATTTGACGAATGGTCTTTGTGGATATGTAAATTATAAAAATGATGATGCTTTGATATTATCCATTACATGGATAATGCTTTAGTAAACATCTCTTAGAAGGGCTGCACACTTATAGTATGCCAAACATATTTCAATGACCTCTCATACATATTTGGGGTAATACTATTAAAATACATATTATGATTACTATCACATAATACACAGTACGTGCTTTATGCAAATAGTGAGTGTGAGTAGTGAGTGGCCTAGTGGTTATTAATCTCCACCTCCTGCTCCGGTGGTTCGGAGGTATGAAGTCCGCCAATCCGTACTTTGCCAGCTTGATGGACTATGGCCTAAACACTCTCATCACTGAGTGCAGCAGTGGGACAATAAAGGGTTAACGGTGATGACTGTACGTGTAATTTTTTAGCGAAAAATTTACTTAACTCGAGTATTTACAAATTCTAATCCAATTTTGTATCCAACGCATTTGGTTATAACGTTATAAAATATTGCGGATTATAATTTGCGTACCTTTTTAATGCTTCCACATCATCTACACATAAGAAAACCCGGTTTGAATTGGAATTCTGTAACGTGTGTAAGTTACTGTTTTCTTAAAGGAAACCAACGCATTTAGTTAAAGTATAATTAAATATGGTGGAAAAAAAATTGCGTCATTTTTTAATACTCCCACAACATCCACACATAGGAAAACCTGATAGGTGTACTCTTTAACTGTAACAAGCACCAACGAAATGTGCAATCAAACTCTAAGAAGATCGATTAAAGGAGCATTTTCAGAATGTTTTCATATCACTTGTAACTCTAACTTAGATCTAAAAAAATATCAATAAAACGTACCACGGACTGAAATCTATTTCTTTAACCAAAATAGTCACGCTGCTAATTACAAGATGTTCATTTATAATTGAATTTCTTGTAATTTTAAATGAGTGCCGCTTAGAGTAACTTAGATTGATATTTTATATGTTTATATCGATTTAAATTACAGGCGATATTAAAATCTCATATTAACTAATTATGCTAACGATCATGTAGCCCGTCCGATGTAAAAAAGTCAGTGCAGTCCATGGACTACCACAGTTAACCACACTATTAATGCAAATAGGACTAACACTCTCTCTGAGATGAGACGTTAATCCTTAAACTGACTCCTGTCCAGTGTAATCTGCTTAATCACGGTCTTCAAACCGAAACACAACAGTGATAGGTGCAGCAGTGATGCCACCACAAGCAAACTTTCGACATAACACTTTACCACCATAAAAATTACAAAGTGTTTCAGTAGTACGCACTTTCACTTGCCGTACGTAGCCAGGCATTTTGCGGAGGCATGTTAATACTTACACCTGTTGAGATTATCGCGAGAGCGTTTGTCGCCGAAAATAAGCCAAGCATAAAATGCAAACAGCTTCACAAATTATTTTTGTATATATTTAACACGTGTATTTCTTTGATTGTTATATATGTTTACTTGCGAATGTAACGTTGTCAATACAGCGACACTACCGAAGACTGTCCTATATTATCGTATTACTTTTACTCAATATCCGCTAATTAGAACTAGCAAATGATGATTTAACAAGTTGTAGAGCTTATTCGAATATTCAGAATAAGTGTCGATTTGAATGGTTAGCCAAGTTTCAAAAACGATGTCAGATGAAAAAATCCGTACTATGTAAAAGTATATGAAAGTTATTCTATTTTAATATATTTTTGGTTGTTGGCCTCGATTTATCACTTGGAGAAATTTCATCGCGATGTGATGAAACTGCCAAATTTGATGTTATCGTGTGATACCTACTTCTAAGAAATTTAACGATTTCCCAATTAAATTGTTTTCAGAATCGGTCATTGCTATAAATCACAAAACTATAATTATATTGCACCTTAGAATTACACCTTAGAAAGTATACATGTAAATGTGTGTTACTTATAAACCATTTTTTTTTTCATATGATTTAGAAACAGCCTACATTACATTATATGTAGGTATAGTTTAGTATGCTCAGATTTTTTTTTGTTTAAGAACATTTGTTTACTAGTGAGTTAAGAATTTCAACCGCCAGCTCCATTGGGTCGGGGTTCAAATCCCGGAACGCAACTTTAATTTTTCGAAATTATGTATACGGATCATAAAATCATTATCACTTGCTTTAACGGTGAAGGAAAACATCGTGAGGAAACCTGCTTGCCGAAGATTTGGCCTAAAAACTTCTTATCTTTGAGAGGAAACCGGTGTCCAGCGGTAGTATAAGGGGTCGATGTTGATGATTTGAAATCTTAAAGAATAGCAAACGAGGATACAGGCCACCTGATGTTAAGTGGTCACTGCAGCCCATGGACATCCACATAAAACCTCAACTAGAACGAAACTCCTATGAGGTCGTATGTGGATCCGTTTCTACTCATGAGGACTAAGTTGGAACGTCTCTTGTCCGGTGTGCTCTGCCTAACCACACCCTTCAAACCGAAACACATCAATGCTCACACTGCTGCTTTACAGCAGAAATAGTTGTAGCGGTGATGCCGCCACAGGCGAGTCTTTGACATAAGACTCTACCACCATCATGTGTATTAATGGTTTTGCACAACTATTATCAAGGTACTTGCATATTATAATGCACGCGACGCGTACAATAAAACAGCTGTAAACTGTTATCAGTAGTGATCAACTCTGCGTCACATCCGATTGACGTGTTTCCTTGGGAATGTTCACTCAACAAGTGTTGGTTCAAAAGTTGTACAGCGATATGGATTGTCGTTTATCAATATGTATATCTATGTGTGAATTTTAGTAAACGATGAGCACTTAAATAGATAAAATTGTATATAAAGTCATAAGGAAACCTACGTTTATAAATGAAAAAAAAAATACTATGTATCTATTAAAATCCTTTAATATTATGTACATAATAAAAACTATGTTTTAAACACTCAATACAAATAAACAAAGAACTCTTACTTTTAAAGAGGAACTTTCAAAAAGAGGCTATCAAAAACAAAACCGCATTAGAATCAGTTTATCCGATATTAGACTTTTCCATATTGAGTACAAATACTTTTAAATCAATTACAAGATTATCTAGATCGACCTCGATTAAATTCAATTAACGGCAGGTAATTGAAGTGAATCCCGTAACGCTGTATACCGTTTACTATTCGTGACACCAGACAACATTCAAATGACAATTATTTATAATATCTAATGTACAGTGAAGTCGATATCGACACGGATCCACGCGTCCCGTCACGAAATGTAAACGTGCTCGCATCTGCTGTAACTGTCCTAAAACTATTAATTAGAAAATACGAAGTGTTTTCATATTTGATAAAAAATATTCACATAAAATTTTTAAAATGTCAAGCTCAACAGAATTATGACTTTTAGCTTTGAAATAAGCCTATGGATTATGTTGTAAGACTGTATTTTACCTCCCAAGTGAATGATGGCGAATATACAGAGAGGTCAAGCTGTAGCATTCTGTTTGATCAACTATGAACAAACCTAGCCTATGCCCTGTTCCTGTTCTGCCCCTTTATTAAATTACATTACAATCAGT
>DWKW01000829.1:0-14446 GCA_018250115.1 Doberes anticus
GTGTTTTCATGTGTGTGGTCACGGCTCAGGTGAAAAAATACGGGAAAGTACTTACCTACAATCGACTGCAGGCTACCACGATTTGATACCGAATAAGAATGTTTACATATATGTGAGTGCCAGCGATCGATTGTATCACAGTAGGTATAAATAAAATACATCTTGTAGATGTTACTATTTTTATTTCCGTCTTACTCTTAAGACAAATGAGTCCATACAGACACACATACAAGACGCTTGTCATTACATAAGAATTGTGAATACGTTAACCATATAAATATTTATACTGCATCTATATGTACAATACGTATGTGTGTATCGAATACCGTCCACGTCGACGCACCAGCGAGCGGTGGTCATCACAACGCCGGCGAGGACATCTCTACTCTAGCACAGTCCACTATGTGAACGTTTACAGCAAGCTTCAAGTTAGTACAACTCACGACAATTACTGGCAGTGCAACAGACTTATGCACGATTTATACCGATTATTACATATTATAACGACAGAGATATGTAGGGCGAGAAATATTTATACAACTTGGGTTTATTAAGCGGCAGTCATTATCCGAACACGTTCGAACGGTGTACGTTCGAAACGGGCTATAGGTCGATAGACAAAACTCAAATTGTTTCGAAATACCTTCAGCCACATATCTCCTATCCTACAAAAGAGAGACGAGAGTGTCTTTTACGATATAGTTTTAGATTACCAGTCGTTAATTACATATTAGTGAATTTTTACATCAATTTCAATATCATCATCGTGAAATATTAAGCAAGATCGCGGCCACGGAATCCTGAATGCAGCGACGCCGTGCATCAAATCAATAAATCCATCACAGAATAAAAACACACTAAATCCTGAACTAGCTTAATGTTTAAAGGTGATAAACAGTATTCTAATAACAAAAATATAATTTTTGGTAAAAATATTTTCTCGTTTCTCCTTAACCGACAGTAATTACTTGTTACTTACATTGTGCCACTATCTTGATTGAGAGATTTTGTTAGAGTAAATAAACAAGCTAAAGCCCACGCTAATTAAAACTTAAACACGAAATACTTTACATTGAATAGAAATGAGGTCATAGTTATCAAAATCAAAATAAGCATCGGGAAATTCGAAGTATATTGACTACTATGCTAAGCGACCTGCACGACGCTACGAAATGAGATGCGCAATGCACACTGCGCCGCACTCGCCGAACATTCTCGACATGCGAAGATAACAGGGACGCGAAACAAATGTCAACCAATTGCTGCAAAGTGTGCATTGAGCCTTAACTCTATCGTCAAACAGAGAGCGTTGATATGAAATCGTCGATCAGTTTGCTATCGGCAATATTTTTTATAGGTTCAAGTAAAACAGGTCTATTTGTAAAATGTCTTCAATCTAGATCGTGCACTGTCTTAGCCCATATTCAAATGAAAAGAGATCTGACGCGCGGTTACTGATCGTTCACAGGCACTTTAGCGTTCATACAACCAATGTGCCAAAAGCTGCGATGTTGAGGCGTACGATTCAATACCAGATTATGTCATCTGAAACTAAGCTTTAGCATTCGTCCGCACGGACACCAGTGTACGGACGTTTTTGTAAAACTCGAGTTTTTGTAAAAGTCGATTTCATCGCTGCATATTAGCAGAATAACGTTTCACGGCATGTATCAAAAATATTAAGAGCCAAATGATTGTCACAGATATAAATAGTTTTGAGAAAATGATGAAATTTTTCGAAAAAAATAAATATATTCAACGATTTTTGTTTGACGGTGATTAATTATATTAAAATCATTATTATTAAAAATAAAAGTGTACATGGTTACAGTCGAAATCAATACGTAATCTAACACTAAAATGGGAGATCTGGACTTATATAATTTAATTTAAAATAATATATATCATAAACACTTACAGTCAAACAAAAGAGTCAATGTCACCAAATAACTAGTCACCGTTCAATACAATTGAGTAAAATCTGATGATCTATCTGCGTTGCATTGCAACGGAAAAAATGGTGATCCGTTATATTTTTATTTTGTAATGATAACATCTAACTATATCATTAAGGTATATAAGAAATTATGTTACGCTACTATAAGTAAAAATACAAAAATTTCGGTAGTAATTTCTACTGCAACCGTTTGTCATAATTTTTTAAAAGTAACTTTTTTTCTAATATAAGTAGTACAAAACATTTAGGCATCGATTCCAAAAACAAACGGGTTTCAAAATAATTCATATTTAATTTCAAATGTTTATTACTTGTAATGATGATATATCTACTGTTATATTTCATGTTTAAATTTAATACTTATCTAGTGTCTATTCCTTCAAAAATAATCTTAGGATCGTATCAGGCAGTTTAATACCATAAATACCACAAATATTCAGTTTCTAAGTATAAATCTATACTATATCAAATTGTAACAGGCTGTGTCTGTGCATGAAAGATTTTTTTGAAAATCTCACTGATATCGAATATTCAGAGGGTTCTGAAGACAAAATATCTTTTGTAATTCTTGTCTGTTATGTTATTTGACCAATCAAGCAAAAACTACTGAACAGGTTAGAATGGGATTTTCTTAGTATAGGGGCGTATGGTTAGAAAACTTAGTGAAGACGATGTTAAGATCGGTACAGGAGAATACGTGGAATGTTAGCTAAAGCTAGTGGTTCTGTTAGTTTTTCAGTGCCATGCGGCCTAGACTACAGCCCAAAATTGTCGAAGCTGTAGCTCAAGTTCTACTATACCGATATGTATCTAAGTATACGAGTATAACCTGTCCCGTTCAAATATATTCAGCACTTTTTGCGTGATTATCGAACAAACAAGATTATTTTTACAGCTGTATTATCAAAGACAGTCAGTTAGATTTACAAAAGTATTTTCAATATACAAATACGGACCCATCAATATGGGTCGATAATATTTTTTTATACCTATGTGTACTGATATGCCGTAATTAACATGAAATTCAAATAATATAAAAATAAATTTTGACAGAATACTTAAATAAATATCTAAATGGAGTAGACACTAGTTACAACTTAATATTGAACTTCTGTCTAAATAAAAATATAAAAATAAAATCTACTGTAATAAACAAATTACCAAGTCATTAACAGAGCGATACATGTTAAATGTCTATTTGTATCAAATGTTGCTGCTACAGGTATTTATTTAAAAAAAAAAGATTAATTAACAAAATATTTGGTCGATTATAGTTAATATTTCATGTAAAGGAGCATTTCCTTTTCCGAAGATTTGAAAATCGAATGAAATAAAACACTATTAATAAATTTATTCAAAACCCTTGTGGTGAGAATAGCCTATTGAGAAATAGGTAAGATAATGCTCGCGGCTCCAAAGTTATGTACAAAATTGAGTGAAATATTTTGGCGTTATGCTAAACGTGTAGTCGCGCGGTGTGAGTGTTGAGGGGCGGGGAAACGGTGTGGTGTGGCAGAAGTAAGGTAGGGGTTTACTCTGTGTAATCCCACGAATCCTTCTCGAAGCCCTCTTGGACGTGCTCAAGCAGCACCTTGCGCCGAGTATCACAATATCTGGAAAAATTAAACAAATTTCATCAGCCTGTTTCAAGATGTAATTCAAGTCTCTAAGACAGCTTCTGTCCAACAATTAGCTGTAGAAGAATACTGCCTATTTAGAACGATCGCATTTTTGCATAATTTTTTATAACACGCAATCAGTATCAGAAAATATTTGTATTGAAAATGTCAATTTTAATTTTCAAAAACTTGCCAATGATTACGTTTTTGCCCTTGAAACTAGAGCGACTCCTCGTTAAAAAGATCTATAGTTCCTCCATATATCAAACGCATAAAAATAAATTAAAAATATGTATGTATTTGTAAAAGACCTTTCTGACTAGCTCTGCTATCGGGCGTTTTTTATTTACACTCGCGTATGGTAGTGACTTTCTTACGGCAGTAAGAAAAGCGAAATTCAGCTATGACTCACACTTACCTTTGGCTTAAAAGCTTATCGATTTCAGGATCTTTAGAAGTATAGATGGATAACTATGTAGATGAGATAAACAAATATTAACGAAAAAATCATTGATAATAATAATAATAATAATAATTTACCTTAAGGGTAGAAGGCAAAAAAGTTTTTCTTTAAATACCAACGGAACCGACCATGACGGCTACTACATGTTAAACGGTGGCTGCAGCCCATGGACATCGAGATCTTAGTACCCACTAACTGACCAGATCTATTTTTTAAATAGGACCAAAGTCTTGTCTGAGATTGTATGTGGATACATTGCTACCCTTGAGGACTAACTTGGAATGCCGTCAATATATTCTGCTTAACCACATTCTTCAAATCAAAACACAACAGACTCACACTGCTAGCTTTATAGCAGAAATAGGTGCAACCACAGACGAACCTTCGACATAAGACTACAACCCCCAAATATAAAGTAATCTGACCTGTACTTGTCCTGAACCTTCTGCTTGATGTCGGCCAGGTTCTCGCTGGTGATGTCACGCTCCAGGTACTCGGAGAGCGTCTCGGTGGCGGACTCCAGGTCGCTCTGGTTTTCCTCGAAGATCAAAGACTGGTTGTTCTTGCGCAGATAGAACGCGAACACGTACGTGTACATCAGCGTCTGCCGGCACTGGCACAGGATGTCCACCGCCTTCTTTAAGAACTGCACCTGTTTTTCAATGTTCTTCTTTAGTACAACTGGATGACTATGCCTTTGTTTGTGTCTGCCTGACCCACTGAGAGGATACATACAGATATATGTATGTATGTGTACGTGAGTGACAGCCTAGTAATTAAGAATTTCGACTTCAATCTGGTGGGTCGAGGTTCAAAACCCGGCATGCACCTCCATTTCTCAAAATATCATAAATTCAAAATTTTTGAAATTGTATGCATATTATAATATAATTATCACATGCTTTAATGATGAAGGCAAACATCGTGAGAAAATTGCATGGCAAAAAATTCTCCATTCTCAAAGGCATGTGCAAACCGTCAATCCGCAATCGGCCAGTCTGGTGGACTATGGCCTAAACTCTCTTATCTCTGAAAGGAGATCCATGCCCAGTAGTGGGACAATAGCAGGTTGATGATGATCCACTATGCACCAGCCACATTAGGTTAATTACATTTTAATTGATGTTCACATATTGATGGTTCGAATGACACGGTGGTCAAAATCCTTTTTCAATCCTCTTTGGAGTGTTTGACAAAAATGGTCTATTTTATATATTGTGTAATAGATATCGGAGTTATTTATACTAGACATCATCATCGATCCTATATATTAGACACCCTACTTTGTACAAACCTCTCACATAATCAAGAATTCACTCAGTGGACCAACAAATATTATATATATTTTGCGCACTGTCAGCTCATACTTTACTGATACTGATACTTTCATCACTCAATAGTCTCGAAGTCAACGACAAGATTACCTCGATCCAGCTCATGTTGTGCTGCTGCATCTCCTCCATCTTCTCCTTGATGGAGGCGTACAGCTTGGACTCGAAGCGCAGCGACTGCATGTGGTTCATGTAGCGGTTGCAGTAGAACAGGTAGCGCTGCAGCGCTGCACGCGAGCGCTCCTGCGCGTCGCGCGCCGCCCTCGCCTCCTCCTCGTTGAATCTGGCGTATGAATAAGCGTCAAGTGAATTGAGTTGTAAATGGTGGTACGATCTTATGTTGAAGGCTTGTCTTTGACGGTACCACCGCTGCGTCTATTTCTGCGTGAAAGCAGCAACGTGAGAACTGCTGTTTTTTTTTATTATTCAAACGGAATAGCAAACGAGCATGTAGGCCACCTGATATTAAGTGGCCAGTGCAGCCCATGGACATCCACATCAAACCTCAACTAGGATGGACCTCTTATCTGAGGTTCTATGTGGATGTGTTGCTATCCAGAGGACTAAGTTGGAATGCCTCTTGTCCAATGCCTTCTGCCTAACTACACCCTACAAACTGAAACACAGCAGTTCTCACACTGCTGCTTCACGGCAGAAATAAGTGTAGCGCATTCAGACTTAGTCTACAGGAGTCCATTCGGAACTAAAATCAAAAGAAAAATATATATATATACACTACTAGCACCAGAATTTTCAAACGTCAGTCATACAAAGTAAAATTAATTACATACTCTATCAAAAGGGGAAAAAATATAAAACATTCCTAGCAGCCAAGAATTTTCAAACGTCAGTTTATTCAAAGTAAAATTATTTTATAATTATTTCGTTAAGAGTTCGCACCTGTTACAGTTATACCAACTGCTTCCGTGCGGTTCCCAAGGTCCGAGGCACACCCAGCAGAAGTCGGCCTTGCAGTTCTGATTCTTGCACACCATGTGGTTGCAGCCGCCGTCCTTCTCTATCGTCACGTTGCACTTGGGACATTCCTTAGTGTTTGCTGCTATCCAATTTGATGTTTCAGAATCGTCATCGCATTTCTGGTGAAAAGAATAGATTTGTTATAAATATATTTACGATTAAAAACGCATTTTAATCACAAAGCTCATACTTACTATTTATTGCGAAACGAAAATTAGTACAATTTTATTGACATACATATATATGTATTTACTATACCCACATATGGCCACCCACATACATATATTTAAATTACATAAGTGTTGATTTTGATTGGATGGTATTCGAATCATTTCAACAACGTGAATGTTGCTATGATATTCCAAATAAAGACTGATTTATATTTGTCTGTCGTGACGCGTCGTGATGCGTCACTAAGGTGTCGGTTTTATACATTTATATTATATGGTGACGCTTATATTAGTAACGCGCAATGTATTGTGATGGCTTGTGTTATGTCGCATCAGAAGCGAACTTGGTCTGCGTCAGAACTGCAGTTTTTTGTCTGGGTCTTTGTTTAAACAAAAACTACAGTAGAACCTCGATTATCCGAAACAATTGGGGACCGAGACTAGTTCGGATAATCAAAAGTCCCGATAATCGAAACGTGGATTTTTTGAGACGAGATCATAAGCAACACCTACGGGTATCACATAAAAACAGTACATACCTACATATGTATTAAAATTTGACACATATGAACGTTAGGATTGTATATATGTATTTTAAACAATTGAAAAAAGTCGTATGATTTCTTTTTTTTTCATAAAATCGACAATTTTTAATTGCAATTAAGACACAGCTTGACCTCTTTGAAATATGAACAGTCATATAAGAGAGGTCAAATAAATGTCTTTGTTTTTTCCACTCTTATGCTGAGATAGGGTCGCGTTCTTCAATCTAACCTAATATATTACACCTATTACAACCTATAAATAACATAAAAGTCTACAAGTTTTGCTTTTTAGCAAAATTTGTAGTTGAATTTAATTACATTTTTATTACAGTTAAATTTGATTTTGTTTCAGAAATTAAATCACATCAAGCATTTTAAATTGCCACTACCCCACATTAATATATATTCCAAATCACTGCTTAACCACTAAATTATTTTTATCAATTCATCATAGAGTTCAATGAACCCATGAACCTATGTCCACACAATGATATAGCCTTAAATGATATTCGTGCGTTCTGGACGTCTAACTGTAAACCTATTTACCTTGATCCACTTGCGCAGCAGGCAGCAGCGCACGGGTTCGTGCCAGTTCTCGCCACACGCGAAGCAGAATGTGTGCTGGCAGCGGCACGTCACCGGCGCCGCCTCCACGTACGCCACCTTGATCGCGTTGCTGCAGTCGGGCGAAGGGCACCAGCGGAGCAACCGGTTACACTAAATACGCAGTTAATCATAAGATAAATTAAGTTAAACTCATAAACCTCTCCTCAATAAACGCGCTGTCCAATGCAGAAATAACTTTTCAAATCGGGTTAATTTTTTCTGATATTAACGCGTTCAAAGAAATAAATTCTCCAGCTTAATTATTATAATTAGCATAAGATTTATTAAAAACTGTATATGTGACTTTTTATTTTGTTCTATGGTAGAAAGGTAAGGAATGAAGTGGAGTATGGATAAATTATAAGTAAAAACGTCCACAAAATTACAACGCGTGTTCCAGCAGTATTCGTCATTTAATATTTACATTAAACTAATTAACCAAATAACATTACGTAAACTAATTTATATCTGTATAAGGAATATCGTTTGGTATTTCAAATATGCATCTTAGATTTATTTAGAAAAGCATCTACATCTGCTAAAAAATAAAAGTTAGATATATTTTTAACTATATATCTCGTTACGAACTATCTTGGAAACCCACAATAGGCCTAAATTACAAACGTTGTAGTAGCCTGCAAAGAATGCTGTTCTAAACGTTATTTTTTGCCGACTTGCTAGACTAAAACCACGATAGCTCGGCTAAAACACATACAGACAATTAAAAGCCTATAGCACTCGGGATAGTGTAACTACATATCTATCAGTGAAATCATTTGAGAATTGATAATTCGTTCTGGATTACCCCCACATACAAACTCACAAACAATTTTTTTTAAATATCGATAAAAATAATACGACCTTAATCTGTGCTAACAGTAAGACCATTTGACTGATAATTTTATCATCAATCTTGCCAAAGTGTTCAAAGTCATAATCATATAATAGTACTCAATATTTTTTATTTTATTTAATATTTAATGTACACCATAAACTTAAATTACAGAAAGTACGAAATAAATTTTGTACAAAGGTCTGCTCATTTCTGTTGGAATTTCTTCCAGCAGACCTGGGACTGGAGAACTGATTGCGATTATAGTGTGCACATTGTGATTATAATATTTAATATGTAATATAATGTGTATATTATATGGTCAGTACAACTAACAACAAATTATCATTTCAATGACTCTTCTGTAAGAATTGAGCTTACCTCAATAAAACTATTAGTGATGATGTGTTGATACTTGAGCTTGACTTTCGGGTCGCGAACCAGCCGCATCACAGTAGCGTCGTCAACTAGGATTTCACACGAGTGCGCCGCGCACGCTATAGTCTGACCCTAGAATCAATCATTCCATTACAATATGTATTGTACTATAGTTTTAAGGTCAAAGTTCTTAGCCAAAATTTAAAGAAACTAGTCACGTAGAACCTTTTAGGCGCGTCATTTATGCCAGCTGGCTGTAGTGAGTGCTTTAAATCAGATATATTTCAAACTAGCTTGCTATTTGAAAGGGAAAAAATATATATGTATATATAATATACTTACTAAACCCTCTTCCATTATTTTAGTTGTTAAATATTCACACCAGCATTGTGTACAAAATCTGTGCCCACATTCTAAGCCAGTCATCATCTGGGAGGAGAAAAAATGATTTTAGAGAATTTATCATTCATAATGACAATCTAAATAAGTAAAGAAATACAGAGAAAATAAGTTTTCTTAGCAAGTAACAGAACAATCTTAAAAAAAAACTAAACATAACTAAATAATTACCAATGTTGAAAAAACTGAAAAGCATATTTCACATTCTTCTGTCCCTGATGTTGATATTCGCCTGGGTAACTGGAACATTTTAAAATACCATCTATAGATAACAACATAAAGTTTTATACTATTCAAAAGTACAAAATAGATTTTTCACACCATGAGATACTCTCCTAACGCATGATGAGGCAGGAGGCTGCAATATGTATATTTTTTTAAAGGAATAGCAAACACACATGCGGCCTGCATGCCTGCATGCTCATTATGCTGCATAACAGTAGGATGTTAAGAGGTAGTACCATGTACAACAGAGGTAGTACAACAGTCCATGGACATTTACATCCAATCTCAAACAGGTAGGAATCCTTATCTTAGGTCCTGCAAGGTTGTCCAGCGTATTCTGCAGAATCATATCCTTCTAATGCAAATACAGCAGATCTGACATTGCTGCTTTATAGCAGAAAAGGTAGCAGGAGTACATATGTATAAGATATATATACATAATTGTAGATAGTAAATGACATAAGTACAACAAACAGCAGCAAGTCTCAATTAAAATCTGGTTACCTAACTCAATTGCAGCATTAACTACATTGTGAGACAACCACTTTCAATTAAACAATTTAATTAAGTTAAGTTAAGTTTCAAGTAACCCACTAAATAATTCACAGCTCTAATAGATACTTCAATATTCTAACACTCCTAATACTCATGGTTACTTATTATGATGTTAGTATGTGCTTATTTAAAATGGTGTTAAAAAAAATTGTGTAATTATTGTGATTGGTGAATCTAGGTAGTACTCTTGTTTAGCCTATGCAGCAAACGAATATAAGAGGTGTTAAATTTTTTACACTTATATTGGTTTATTGATTTGGGGGTAAAAGGTTGCCATGGAAACAGTGTGATGTGTCTGTCTGAAAATGTATTAATCACTTTGGCAGAACAAAGTTATGAATGCACAGTAAACAATACTCTTTTAATTGTTATGAACAAATACTGTTTATATATATGGCAATAGGAAAAACTATTCTTGAAATAATATATAAACTAAAACTGACCCTTGAGGTCAGAATATAGGAGTGTATAATTTTATTTTATTTTCATATCCCATTTGTTATCCCATATCCCTAATTACTTGGGATATTCAGAATATTTGTCCAGAGGTAAAAGCCAAGTGGCAAATACCCTCAAGCATTTATATTTCCACAAATACTAACACACCAAATGATCAATTCATATCAGTCTAAGACTGGTGCATATGGCAGTTGTTGTATATTGTTAACTATCTATTAACATTATTATATTTCCAACTTAGACTGCAGGAGTAGCAACACACTTACTTACAACTTTAGATAGATGTTCCTTAATTGGATGCAGATGACATGATGGAACATTTAGTGGCCTACCAGTTTGCCACTCACCCAAGACTTTAAAAATCCAATGTCACTAAACTATCAACTTCACTCAGTTGTTAAACAAAGATTAGACAGCAATGACTAATTAATTAATAGCAAAAAGACACCTCAAAATTGCTTACTAGACTTCGCTTCAGCTTACCTTTGGCCTCTGAATAACTGGTTTCCTAAATGGATTTATAACTCTAGCCTCCGCGAAGAACTGGTCCTGGTCACCATCATAGAACCTTTCCATAAGCTTTTCTTTGTCCCACTTAAAGTGATTTAATAAAATCCGAGTTGTTGTTGCCGGTATCTGAAATAAAGTAATTGCATGTTTTTTCTTCACTGTTTGTTTGTAATAATATTTATTCACTGCACAGTGCTATTTGACACAAAACTAAATAAGACTAAGATCTTAATAAAGTGGTTATTCAGGGAAGTAAAGTTATCAAACATGTTTCAGTTAAAAATATTTTTACTGTTACAACAGGTTTTGCTCACGTATATTAAAATGTAAAAATTTATTTTTAAAGTTGATTATTAGTGCTGAGCCAGAAGCATAAGCAACCCACTGCACCTATGTGGACTGGTATATTACAGTAAATAAATATCAAAACTATTTGACAACCCATATTTGGTGCTGTGGTCAATATGTGGTCTGCCATTCTGAGGCTCCTGGGTATGATTTCCAGCTGGCAGAAATTTAAATGGTGAATTTAGATTTTTGCACCTGGTCTAGGTGTTTCTTTGCTTGTTTCTGTGCATGTCCGCGACACAGGTAAAATCCTACTGTGGGGCTATATATGTGAAACACTATTTATTTATTTCCAATTAAAAACATTGTTTTTTTGGACCTTGGAAAGTTACAGTAGGTAAATATTGTAGGTATAAATAATTAATATTATTTTAAGACTAGAAAAATAAACTGCTGCAAAAATCTTAAGGATTTAATGAAATAGCAAATATTAATGAAAAATGTTATAAAAGTGTCGTATTTAATTTAAAATGTTATAAAAGTGTGGTATAAGCCTGTGAGATAGAGAAGTGGAATTATACCACACAAATAATAATATTGCAATTAATATACTTTGAACAAAAACCATGAAGAACTTATGTTGATTTGGTAAAGAAATTAATTACATCACTAAATGTATTTATGTCATATTTCAAAAATGTCTTAAGAATGCTAATGAATGCCCAAGAATGAGTTTTCACTAGCACCACACTGACCTAGTTAATTGTTACTGACTTAGGTCAAGGGTGAGATGAAGCAAACTTGGTACACAGAATTTGCAATAATTAACCTTGAATTATAAAGGTTTAACTGTAATGTTAGTAACAATAGATCACCACCATACATTATTTTGTTATTAGTACTATTCTCCTGGAATAAAAATCATATTTGAACATTTTTAATGAGTATTGTTTATACTCGTTAAATAAAACAAAATATTATTTATCTGATAGAATCCAGTCAGAAGTTATCTAACTATTGAGTGAATTTCAATCATACATTTCATTCGCTCCCTTAATTTGTCATAAATATGAAATCGTGTACAAAATAAAACGAAGTCAGAGGCAACACAAAAGAGTCCAGTGAAGTAAACCATCGTACAAGTAACCTCATTAGACCAGTCCATTGTTTACAACTAAAGTACTTACCTCCACTACAGTGTTCACTTCCTTTATGCAGTCAACCATATGTTGTACGATCTCTTCCGTTGATAACACCTCATATGGATATTCGTCTAGCTCCGGTTGTCGTTCTCTTGCGCTGTGTGTCTCGTCCATTACAAAGTCGACATCGTCTCCACTGGACTCATTCCCAGAATCCACATCATCCTTTGTGTCATCTTCTGAATCCATCGTCAAACTTGTCAATTAAACGTTTTGAGAGACAGTGGTACTACCAAAATACTTCTAACGATGAAATTTTTACACCTAAGATTTAGGAAAGGTCAACAATGAAGAAAATATTTCACCAACGGACTGCCAAAACCTCTGACGTATGAGTAGGCAGTGTTTATGACGCTATTCTATAAATTCTGAGCTTGTCTATAGTCTGCTACTTCTAATGTCAGAAAATATTTATTGAAATTGTGTAATGAGGGACATTCATAACGCTTTTTTTTATTATTAAGGTATTATTCAAAAGCATCAATTTTTTTTACACAGGCTTCACATATGCTTTAAGATATAATGTATAGTTATATGTTATGGACCACACGTTGTAACTTGTAACCATCTGATCAGTAGGCCAAGTACAGTGAGTACCGACGTGTTCGAGTTTCAAACCAATTGAATTTGATTTAAACTTTTGAAATTGAAGCAAGCCCTTTAATCGAGCGATGGTTCGGATGAGAAGTAATTAATTGTTCGATTATTTCGTTTGGATCGAAAAGTATTGATCTGACAGTTGTCAATCGAGTTGAATGATTATCAATAAACTTCAAAATATCAGACAACAAAAAACAAACAATAATTTTAAGGCCTTAAATAATAACAGAGTTAATTTGTCACTAAACTATTACCAGTTTAGAACTGAAAGAAAAATTGGTACTAAATGAACATCAAAACAACTACTAGTAGATACATTTTAACTTGAAAAATTTCTAAATTAAGATTTTAAATCTTGAATCATTGAGAAATAACCTGGTTTAGAACATTCATTATATCATTTGATTAAATTGGCTGTTAATGAGCACTATTTTAACACTTGGATGGGATGGAATGTACCTTTTTTCCTGTCACCTGCATAACGCTGCGGATGGTGCGGATGTTTTGTTCGTAGTTTGGTATTTTTGTCCGCGTATGGAAAATTTGTTTTAGGGATTTAGCATGCATTAGTCCCAATGCTAGATTTATCAGTGATCAAACCTACCGTACAACGCCCTCAATTTCGATATTATGCCTGTATCTCTTCCTATTGTAATTATTAAAAAACCAAATCAGATCAGGTATTTTATTTGTCACATGGTATGTTTACATTCTGTCTTATAATTAATGAAATCACACTTCGATCGATATCTGATTCTAGCATACGTAATGATGTACGTGTGTATACTAGTGTTGGGGTAAAAGTATGTACCTAGGTGGATATAATTATTTAAGATACTTCCCTGTAAGTAGGTAGGTATATAATTATGTCTATTGGTTACTTAGCTAATCGTCTTGCGATATTCTGGTTTATTCCCAGTATTTTTGTTGATAGATCCGAGATAATTTCGTCTCACTAGCTTTGTAACTATAAAGGCACATACAAAGGTTGCAACTTACACAGAACTGGGAATATTTTTTTTAATAGTTTTTAAAATAACGTTTCCAGATTTTAAATCATAAAATTAGGTGTCAAGTTGTATGCACAGAAAAGAGATTCGATCCTTCCGGAATTCCACAAATTTGTTTCTAATGTGTCCCTAAGGTGTTTTTGAAAAGTAAAAACCTATTAGTTATTTAATACATTCGTTTAAGATGTTAGATGGTGGTAGAGTCTAATGTCGAAGGCTCGCCTGCGGCGGCACCAAGGGTGTGAAGGGTGTGGTTAGGCAGAAGACACCGGACAAGAGGCATTCCAACTTAGTCCTCATGAGTAGCAACGCATCCACA
>DWKW01000830.1:0-14445 GCA_018250115.1 Doberes anticus
GGTTTTATTTTGGCTGTCAGTGAGAAAATGATCCAACTGATCTCCCCCAGTTTACACTAACTTTTACTACTCTAACACTAATTAGATAGTGATAACTAACAATATGCTCAAGAACACACATTTTTTTTTAAATCAAAAGCAAAAATATAATAACCTTGAAACGCCGCGCCAAGAACTTATTCTTGATCTCGAGGAAGTTGCCCTTGCCGACGTCCATCTTGAAGGGCTCGTTTATGATGGCGAATCGCAGGTCATTCTGGATATCTTGCCAGCGGCCGTAGCCATGTGTCACGATCCCAGCCAGCAGCCAGTAGTCGTGTCGTCGGTGCCAGATCTCGTACTCTCTACCAGGCGCTGCCGCTCGTTCCTCGTTCAACCACAAAGTATGTAGCTCAGTGAAGCCACCATCTGCGATGTTGAACATGAACTTGCGCCGTTCCACTTTGAGATCCTCCTCCTCTTTAACTATTACGACGTCATCGTCATCATCGTCCTTTTTCTCGTCTTTCGGCTTCTCAGAAGCTTCTGATTCTGCTTTTTCACTCTTAACGTCTTCTTTCTTGTCTGGGTCTTCCTTGATCTCCTCCTTGATTTTCTCAGAGTCCTTATCTTCTAATTTCTTATCTTCTGGTTTTTCATCGTCCTTCGGCGGTTCCTCGTCAACGGACATTCGTCGTTCAGCTTCTTTCTCCTCCTTCACATCCTTTGGAGACTCTTTTTCCTCCGACTTTGCTTTCTCCTCCTTAATATCACTGGTATCCATAGGCTCGTCCTTGATATCTTTGATGTCGGATTTTTCATCCTTGATATCCTCCTTTTCATCTTTTTCAGATCCTCCAGGTGTTTGCGCTTGACCTGAAGCTTGAGTGGCTTGCGTAGGTGCAGGCGAGGGCGCCGCTGATGTAATGGGAGTCGCCGTGGAAGGCGCAGGGCTCGGTGCAGCGCTTTCTCCCGCTGCGCCAGCAATTTTTACTGGTTCTACTGGCTTACGTATCAACTCGGGCATGCTGTAGTAACCATTAATGTGTTCAAATTCTTGCACCTTCTTTCTGATTAGACTCATTACACCGATTCTTGTAAGAACATGTTGCCTAGATAGGCCTTCTCGAGGCACTCCGTCAGCGAATGTTTCCGCATTGTCAGCACCGGGTTCGCATAGATGGCGCATAAATAACGATACGTATGCTTTGAAATTCCGTTCAGATTTTCCACGAAGATCTCTCACTAACCACTGCGAATTGAATGCGTCTTGTGGCGGCATGCCGTACCGCATGATTGCGTTAAGGAATGACTTTCTTTGTCTGGCGTTGAAACCGAGGACTTCCATGTTACCGCCCACTCTGGCGAGTAGAGGAGGCAAAGGCCTATCTCTCTCTTCGCGTCTCTCGAGACGTCGTTTGCTCCTCCGACTGATAAGATCGCCATTGTCATTCTTTTCATCAAAGTCGTCATCTTCCTTGTCATCCTCGCTGCCTTGCGAAAAGTCAGAATTGTAGTCTGAGCCATTATCTTGCCAAGTCGAGTCCTCTCTATTTTCAGTTTGTGCAACAATTCCATCATTATAATTGACCTGCTTGCGTACTCGTTTACCTTTACCTAACGTTCTAGCCTGATCTTCTTGATGTTGTTCGTAATGATGCCTAAGCAGTTTGATCCAGTAGGCGGGGTCCGTATTTTCGGCCTCCTGTTTAATAATCTCAGTATCCACCTCCTCCTCACCGTCACCTTCTTTTGTTGAATAACTGGCAACTTTGAAAGAGCTAAGGTACTCATTGGCCCAAGACTCCTTCTGTTCTATACCCTCCTTAGATCGATCGAGCAATTCACCGACGGCCTTATCGTCATAATGAATGGCTTCTTCCTTCCCATCCTCCTCCTTGAACAGTTCCTCAGTACCAAATCGGAGAATGTCATCCAATTCCTGTTTTGTGAAATTAGCGCCTTTACCTCCCATACCGGGACGTACAACCAAATGAGTTAACATCATCTTTCTTTTAGCCACCTGAGTGACCCTCTCTTCTACACTGTTACGTGTCACAAATCGATAAATCATCACTTTGTTAGCTTGACCAATACGATGGGCTCGCGAAAACGCCTGAATATCATTATGTGGATTCCAGTCAGAGTCGTAAATTATTACGGTATCGGCAGTCGCCAAATTGATACCCAGACCACCAGCTCTTGTCGAGAGAAGGAAGACGAATTGTTGCGCCCCTGGTGCATTAAACCTATCGATAGCTTCCTGACGAATTGTACCAGTAATACCACCGTCAATCCTCTCATATTTATATCCTTCTCCCTCCAGGAAGTCCTCTAGAATATCTAACATCTTTGTCATTTGAGAAAAAACTAAAACTCTGTGCCCTTGTTCCTTAAGCTGCTTTAACATCTTAGACATTAACACAAGTTTTCCGGAAGCCTTAATCAATGCTTGCGTGTCGTAATTCCCATGAGGACCAAGGGGAGCTTCTTCTGCTGCAACAGGGAACAGATAAGGATGGTTGCAGCATTTCTTTAAATCCATCATTACGTTTAGTAATGAAACTGTTTGACCACCACCCTTAGGATTCAAAGCCTCATAATTTCTAGTTAAAATATACTTATAATACTTTTTCTGCATAGGCGATAGTTCGACACGAACAATAAACTCTGATTTTGTTGGCATGTTCTTGAGCACATCTGCCTTCAGACGTCGAAGCATGTGTGGTCCCAACATTTCGTGCAACCTCTTGACCTGTTCCTCCTTAGACACATCTGCAAACTCATTTTGGAAAGCTGCAAGGTCGTTAAATTTATCTTTATTCAAAAAGTTAAGCAGATGGAACAACTCCTCAAGATTGTTCTGTAGGGGAGTACCAGTCAAAAGCAGTTTATAGTTAATGTGATATCCAGCTAGTAGCCTGAAGAATTTAGATTGATTACTCTTTAGCCTATGGGCTTCATCCACTACAAGTACTGCCCATTCAATTGAACCTAAGCAAGTAGAATCTATAGAAATCAACTCATATGACGTAAGAAGAACATTAAACTTAACTTGGGATTTTATTTTGGAAGGTCGACCACCTCTATTTCCACCATCGTCAAACGCCAGTTCATTCTCTCTTATAACTGCTCTGGAGTCCTTATCGCCTACATATGTAATACAGTATAAATCCGGCTCCCATAGTTCAAATTCTCTCTCCCAATTGATGATTGTCGAAAGGGGTACTGATACTAAAAATGGACCTTTGCAATGTCCTTCCTTGAATAGTGAATACAGGAATGTGACAGTTTGGATAGTTTTTCCTAGACCCATCTCATCAGCTAGAATGGTATCAATGCCTTGACCCCAGGAGTACCGCAACCAGTTAAGACCCTCCAACTGATACGGATGGAGCTGCATGCCAGTTTCGTATACGAATGGAGGTTGATCTTCATACTTTTTATTGAGATTGGACGTAGGCCGATCTGGGGGAGGATTATACTTTCTTGGTTTCATCTGTAAGCCACTGCTGCTCTCGTCATCATCGATGATGTCCTTGTTCTTGCTCTTGCGACCAGCCTTCTTGCCCTTGCTTCCCTTTGTTTTGCCTTCTGATGTCACAAATGCCCGCATGTCCTGTAAATATTGAATACTGTTATATACATCCCATTTTAGTACTTAGAAGTAATGTAAATGTTTCTTATATAGCTTGTTTAATTTATATGTATGCTGCCTGTCTTTCCAGCTTTAAATTTTATGTACATCTTTTTTTTATTATTTTGCATTAAATGAGGGACTGGAATTTTAATATACACTTCAACTAGAAAGTGAAAAATATTACTTATTACAACAAGATGTATGTTATTGAAATATGTTACCTGGTAATAGTCCATAGCAGCCTTCAGGCCGGCTATATCCTCATGTTCTGATTCCCACGTGGCCTGGTCGTAAGACAGGTCGCGCCACTTGACCAGGAAATATGTTGTACCGTCACGCGACGTGCGGTGGTTAATGACACGGTGCACGATCAGCCACTCTGGTTTTACTCCGTATCTGTAACAGAATGGATATGTTAGGTATATGTTTTAATTATTACTATGAAAGAAAATTATCCTAAATAGTAGTGCCTAGTATCACATATATCACCATCAAGCTCATCCAATTGATTCATAGGAATCCACCAGCGATTCTCCTCAAATGAAACCAGTGAAAAATTTCCTTACGTTCTGCTGAATTAACTATAGGAGCAGTTTTGCTATTCCAACTGATTTACTTGAAACCATCAAGCATTACTTCTGCAGCAAGCCGCAAAATGTTTCATTACCTACCTATAATATTTCTCTTCTAAAGCCTTCTCATCAGGGTCCTGGTCTTGGTGATGCTTGTTCCTAAGCCGCTTGCGACTCTCGCGCTCCTCCAAAGGCTCGTCAAGCTTCGGCGGCTCCTCCGGATCTGACTTGCGCATGTAGTAGCGATACATCAGCGGGTGGAACACATCCAACTGAAATCAGAAATCACTTAGTAATATTCCACATAAACAAAAAATAAGAATAAGAAAAACAATCAAATATTTGAAACTGAATTTTGAAAGAGACATTGTTATACAATAAGAACAGAATAAGGTCAGTTTCATATGTAACAAACGTTGACCCGCGTTTTCCAATAGCACATCTATGAATTTTTATATATTAAAGGAATAGCAAAGTAGCAACCACCTGATGTTAAGTGGTCACTACAGGCTATTGATACACACACGCAACGCAGGACTAAAGTCACATCTGTCATTGTACATGGATGTATTGCTATTCCTTAAGACTGCCTAGCCACACTCTGGTGTTGTCCACATCTAGGGAGAGGTAAAATTTTATATGAAGCGTCACTTAATAACCTGAATCTCGGAGATCCAGCTGCAGTGCCAGTAGGAGCGCTCGTGCCACTTGACAAAGAACTCGCGCGATCGCGGCGCTTTTGACTTGCCCAAGTTCTCCTTCCATCGCCATGTCAAGATCTTAGCGACCTTACCATCTAAGGGAGGACACTGAAACAAACAATTATATTATATCAAAACTATATATTGATACTACTGTCATCTACTATTACTACTATTGTCACTGTTTGACTACTAATCTACTAACACTATTTATTTTATTATAAATCTTTGAACAATAGTTATTTTATGTTCTTTATAATGAAAATCTACTCTGTTTGGTAAATATCAAATAAATAAAAAAATATACCAGAGATTATTTAAGACGATTGTAATATATTTGCCAAAAGATATTACTCACACTACACCTTGGACATTTCCACTCCCCATCTGGCACTTCTTCTAGCGGTGGATTTAGACAGAAGCGATGGTAGGCTGACGGACATGAATCACAACACAACAGCTCACCTCCATCTTTGCATATTCTGGAAAAATTATTAGATATGTATGTATAATTTTAAACAATTGTACTATAGTTTTTTATTTATAATTGAACAATAATATAAAAGTATTTAACTGAAACTACTTCGCAAAAATAAACCACTTGAAGAGTTGGTATATGGCCAGTTTTCTTTGACATATTTTATTACTTTTATGAAAGTTTTCCAGATTTCTAGACGATTGCACTTTTTACTAGCCTTTCATTGTGCTATTCTTACCTGCAGAACTCCTGATGCTCATCGTCGTCCTCCTGGTCCTGGTTGCCCTCTGACTCGCAGTGGGGGCATGACCAGCGCCCCTCGGGTGTCTCTTCCAACTCAGGCTCCAAGCATACCAAGTGGTAAGCTCGAGGGCAAGTGTCGCAAAGAATAATCTCGCCGCCTTGTTGGCACACCTGCAGATTTAAAGCAAAATATTATGACTTAAAAAGTCTCCATAATTTTTTTATTATTGGATCAGCTGCCATTGTTCCTACAAACAAGAGAAAGTACTTGACGTGCCTCATGCCAGCTTTTTCTCTGTTCCCACTACTTAAGATTTAATTGCATTTATAAAAGTATAATACTATTTAAGTATTACATATCTTCTAATAACTCTTACCCATCAAAAAGTAAATTAAATTTTCTAAATGACTGTAATTAATTATCACTTGCTTTAACGGTGAAGGAAAACATCGTGAGGAGAGTTCTCAAAGGCATGTGAAGTCCGCCAATCCAATCCGCACATGGCCAGCGTGGTGGACTATGGCCTAAACACTCTCATCTCTGAGAGAAGACCCGTGCCCAGCAGTGGGACAATAATGGGTTGATGATGAATACATTTTATATAATTACCTGCGACATTTTCTACGTATTTAGATATCCCAACTATTGACTTTAAAAAGTAACTTTGTAACTTCTTTATAATTTTTCAAGGCATAACTATACCCCACAGCCTTATGTGAACTGAAAACAAATTCATACACCTGAATAGTGTTAAACATATTCTGCCTTAGACATTAAGTACCCAATTTGAGGTCAATAAAGTAACCCTCGCTTGAGTTAATCTCAAATGTAATATCGAATTTGTGGGGGAATGAAAGAGATTTATCTGTAATTCCATTAACTACGAGACACTGTGAATACAACGGGTTCATCGTGGAAAAAGGATATTCATTTAGGGCTGTCAGTAGTTATTGGTATTAGATGCTGACTCTGGAGACGATAATGAGCATGTAAATTGGTACACGAAGTGCGAGGAGGCAGGTGGCGTGGGGCAGTATGGGGCAACGTGAGGCGGAGTGGAGCGCGGGCGCCCGGGTAACCTGTGGCGTATCTGTTGCGCCCGCCCGGCCGCCCGCCCTGGCCGCAGGCAGTCTGTGTCCCCGCGTTGCCGAGCCGCGTCGTACGCGAAACGTCTCGTATATTTCCGCACAAAAGCACGTGTCGAATAATAGCTTCGTGTAAATAAATAAATTTTACAATGGATGTAAAAAGTTTACTGGTGTTCATTCAAATTCACTGCCCGCGCTAAGTTTGTTTTGTCATTCAGGAATTTTAAGGTAAATTTATTTATTAAAATCCGTCTGATTTAAATTATTTTTTGTCTTACTTAAACATATTAAGTTTCATGCGTTGATAAAAAAACAAATCCACAAATTATTTACTTGCTTTGACATTCAGGTGTGACATAGACGACATAGTTTAAAGTATTTTCATTCAGAGAATTAACATTGAAACAGTATGAAAAATCATTCATACAGCATAAATATTTATTTTTATTTTATGTTAGTTCATTCTATATATATTTTAAAGTAATAATTAGAATGAAATTATAATTTATGGTTTGAAGACGAAATAATGTTAAAACAAGGATATTTTAATAGGTTTTCAATTTCGATACCGTCTGAAAATATTTACACACCGTCAAAGCGTTACACAATTAGATAATATACTTTTATGTAATTTAAAACATTTTGTTAAAATGTGTCCTAAATATGATAACTGTGTAATTATGAAAACGAAAAATAAATTATTTTTATAAAGGAAGTAATAAGAGAAGCAATTAAAAATTAATTAACTTTCGACATAATAAGCCACTTACGTAAGATTTATGGAATTATTGAAAAAGTTTGACATGCTGCTTTTGATCGCCAATATAGTATATGTACACGTATATTTAGGAAATAAGTCTTATTTTTTCAAACCCTACTTTTAATTGCGGTTTGGCCTAATTTATAACTAATGGAAACATGGAGAAATGAATATGATAAATATAAGAAATAACAGTATAAAATATGATTTAGTTTAAATTAATCAATTTACAGTTAACTTTGAGCTATGTTGAATGTCTAACTAAATACCGTCAGCGCCATTTGTTATTATCAAATCAGTTCAATAAGCGAAGCTTAAACCAATATCCGATGATAACTGAAGTTATCGGAGATAACAACTATTATCTTTATTGCTATCTAGGATCGATACAGCTACCCAAATACTCAAAGTTGTGACAGAAAGTGACAGATAATAGGTGCAACCTTGAATTTGCTGAATTGCGCTATCATAATGTAATTGACAAAATGTTAATGCTATGAAATTGAAGATATCTGTAAAGTCGTTGCCGACAAGCGGTGTTGATAGAGTTGTGAAAGTGTATAGCTAAATGAATTTGATTTGTGAAATTTATTTGTTAAGTAACGGGTGTATCAAGCGAGGGTGTAACGCGGTAGTTATCGGCTTGGGTCCGATGGCTGGGCGCTAGATCGATCCCGTCTCACCGACGCGCTGAGAGTGCATATACTCGTACGTGTGCAATCACTTCAATAACACCGTGCTCTGAAAAGATCACCTCACCTAGCTCCGACGTTAAATCAATCAAATTGTTTTATACCGCAGATTTTTATATTACGCGTACCTACTACTAAATTCTCCGTAATAAGTAGGAAGTTATCTTAAGACTTAGTTGCTCTGTATATATGGCTGCATGGCTATAGGTCCTCTCTGAGGTTTTATACATAAGGAACTACAATGCAATCTGAAGATACATGTAAATGTCAATGGGTTAAATTATAACGTAATATGATGTTATGACTAAATTGCATGCAAGCCTAAATGCTTGTTTACTATTTCTTCAAAATAAAAAATGAGGTACTTTCTATCCACAAAGTTATTAGTTTTTCTAGTTAACAATCTGACTACTACAGTTTTAAGTCTAATGAGAAATGCATAATATCATATTTTATTTTGTAGCAACAGACAACACTATAAATATTTAAATTTCTTATAGTTTTCATTTATAAAAATAAAATTAAGGTTATTTAAACATTTTAAATTGTTTATTCCATGATTTCATACATTTTTATGAGTACAATGTATTCTATAATTCTACATGTTTAATAATTCCTTATTTTTTTACGGTATTTCGCTTATTTGTACGAAAATATTATAAACTAAGCAATTAAAAGTAAAGCTTCCAATAAGTCTTATTGTTTTCCTAACTATTTATATTAAAACGATATTTCGTTTTTTGCGAATACGTATACCAAAGAGTTAAACGAAATTTTGGGCAGAGACGAGGCGTTAAAATAAATTACGTACAAGTTGCTTAATGTTTTATAAGATCATCATTTTAGACGATGGATTAGTCACACTATTTATGACTAATTGCCACGCCTAAAGTGTTCAATGTCAGTCATCTTACAACATCAAAGATTACATAATTTGCATTCATACTAGTAAGTTTACGTTTCAAGTTTCAAATGGCTGTCACTGATTTTGAAAGAAATGAGCTATAGCTTATTTTGCAGGATACCTTAACATAAAACAACGTTTTTTTACCATTTTCTTCTATCTATTTATTCTCGCTAATCCTGGAACCGGCTGAATCAACTTAATCGGACATTAAATAAAAGATTAAGAATTATTTATGGAGCAATCTAAAATACGCAAAATTGTAAAAATCGGGGATGATTTCAGATGAGATGGTAAAGGTATCAAACAGGGGTGAAAGTTTATGTAGATTATTATTAAAAGTTCGACAGATTTTATTGATATTTTACATTTATGACTTAACAGTAGAAAATTCATGAAAAGAGAGTATGGAGTTATCATATACAAACCCGTTTCCATTAAATCTGTTTACTTGAAATTTGCAACACGTAAACCAAAAATGGTGAATCTTGTATTATTAGGTATTTCACAACATGGGAGATCCATTTTAAGTACGTAAAAAAGCGATGTAAAGTAATTTGAAATATCTTTATTTGATTTACGAATATCGATTTCCTTACGTTCTTAGTTAGGTGTTGATGTCTCATAAATTTGTCAAGTTTGTTAAATACACTTAAACGGCTGAAAGGATTTTAATGAATTTAATATAATTGTGTATAAATAGACCACGCCATGAATTAACATATAAGATACTTTCTATCACGGAACAAGAAAAAATCGTATAAAATATTTTTGTACTTTTTCCTTATGTTATTATTCCTAAATCCACACAGAGATAATCGCAGGTACACAATAGACAATGTAACCATCTTAATGGATATAAGAGATCCTGACCTTTTATTTATCGTCCAAAGTACTTTTTAGTTTTACATATTGAACACGTTATAAAAATTAATGTTCGAGTCTACACTTTGCTTCATAGTAAATTATTATCTTAACGAGCCATCTGAAACCTCAAATCTGGTTATCAGTAACGTTTACGAAAATTAACACTGAATGATTGTAATTATACATATTATTAGATTTCAATGTGGAGGCCCAAATAAATTATGTTTCAAGCGAATGTCCATTTGTGCATCAATAAAGTCGGCCTGTTCGTCTGTTATGTGCAGAGTAGAGATGTAGTTGCCACCGCAAATACGCTTTCACTAAAATACCACAATCATAAAACAGCATGGTTGGCGGCTTATATTTATTTACACTACTGTACGCGTTTCGCAGAAATATTTACGCTAGTAGAACGAAAACTATGTATATCATATTTTTACAAGGTTTGTGACAGCGGAAAATTTTCATAGTAGGGTCAAGGGATGAATTTCGCGGATAAAGCACTATTCCTACCTACAATGCCCATATACCTTGTTTATGCTGCCATTAACTTTATGGTAGCAAATTACGTGCTACGACGTAGTAGCTACACTAACATTTACTTAGGAGCCCTGGAAGGCCTCAAACTATTGTTTAATTAAATTCAGTAACGTATTCCGTAATAACTTCACCTAGTTATGTGCCTACTAACGGTACTAATGAAATCTTGGTAGAGATTATCCCATTGTAAGGCATTCTAATGCCAGATTACGCACACACATTATCTCATATTTTGATGATTAATTAACTCCTCGAAACGTTCCCATTTAGGTATCTGTCCAAAGAGGTAATATAATGATCATTAAACCGAGTAATTATTTAGATTGTGGTTTTATTTGTGCAGTAAAGCAGCTTTGTGATCGGTTTGAAGGGTGCAGTTAGGCTAGTTACACTGCACAGAAGGCATTCTAACTTAGACTTCAGAAGTAGGACGTACCTCAAATAGGAATTCGGACCTATTTGAGGCTGGATGTATAAGGGCTGTAAGGATCACATGGCTTGTATGCATGCTCGTTTACTACACCTTTACAGTAAAAAAATAATTATCGTTAGAAGGTATATCACTGTATGTACCAGGGCATAGTCAATTTTGAAATGCTCCTTATTGTCTTCTAATTGTACATAGATTTAGGGAGAAAACCTGTGGTAGACACTCGTCGTTCACTTAAAGGCTTCTTTTTAACACATAAAATTTCGATACGGCTTTTTAACATTATTTCGTTCTGGCTAAAGACCGCAGTATTTCACTTATAAAGTATTTATGGCAGCCAGCTTAATAACATCAGAGCTTCAGTTATTTAAGGAACATACACATCAACGTGATAATAATGAAGATAATAATTTTGATACCATAGTTTACTATCCACGAACTGTTTATTGCCAACCAGTCTTAATGAGAATGTAGCCTTCAACGCTAAAAAAACATTTTTATGTATTTTTTGATATCTTATCCGCCGTCCAACCTTACTCTATGTCACGCGTAGAATTGAAGTGTCATTTTGTTGTTTCAACACTAACATCTGTGTCAGCTGCCATTTGTTTATTTATATTATACCTTTGTTGTACCTGGATGACCGAATTTCGCTCGGAATAACGAATTTTCCCAGAAATAATTATTCAGACGGACGTTTGAAATCAATGTCAGATCAGTGTAAATGGAAATTGCTAAATTATAATGTTATTAAACGTGGGCTGTTGGATAACATGTAATTTTAAGCCTAAATATTTATGCTGTTTTAAGTTGATTTAGAGATTAACCACTATTTCATTCATGTTAAATTTTTAATAAGTTCAAGTGCACGAATTCGGTACATTTGATCTAAACTGAGGAAAAAGTGCTATATTTCTTGCTCCTGCAAAATAATAAGATAAAATATCTTGCAAAATAATGGAGGTGGTTATTCTGTGTGTCGGTCTTAATAAAAAAAACACCGTGCCGTGCCATGTGCCATGTACAGAGTTTTGAGAGCGATTATTGAAGAAAATCTTGAAGACCAATTAGATTATTATCACAAGATGAAGACAATTAGTATGCCTCCTCATCTTTGATATTACTATGTATCCATAGTACCCTCGACTTAGAGAATCCTGTTGTATGGCTAGGAATTTGTGTGTGTAGTTTAAAACTTTTTAAAACTTTAATGAGGACTGAGTGCCGACATAAAGTCACCACAGGTGCACTTTCATACCCTGAGAAGCATTTCAAGAGATGAAATACATACATACTTTATGTGTCAGTAAAGTACTGAACTTAGTGTAATGAGATGGTACTGATCTAGTCGAATCGTAGATTGATCCCTCTACCCTAAAAATTTGATTTTCCTCCAGTAGTAAACATTAAAAGTTTTACTACAGTCGATGATAGATTTAAATACCTTTGACTTTTATCTTTTTAAACTATCTTCCTTGATATAATTTACTCAAAAGGCTTACCTGGAAAAGTTATTTCTCTCTCAATTGCTCTATCAGAAATGACGTGCTTAATACAACAAAATACTCTCAGATGCTATTTAATATCTGTTAAATCGAAAATAATATGAAGACAAATAACTTATTTTTGGCATATAACGAATAGTTACATCGCATATTATTGATGCAGTCTGTCCAACAATATTTTATTACAGTATGTATTCAATATATGTACATATATAGATCTCAACAAAATTTATGATGATGTTAAAAACGGATGCAGATAAAATCAACGCGTTCAATTCCACATTAGTGAGACACTTTAAACGTCATACGAGACACAGATGTGTTAACTTACATTATAATGAAGTGTACTGTCTCCACTCCGCACGGCTCAGTCTGTGATAATAAATTGCTATTACATACAAAGTTCGTCTCACCATTTATAATTTAACATATCATTTAACCCGTACAAACTCAAATGTATCATATGACATAATGAATTAGAATTTACTTGATTGTATATTCAGTCATCAAGTTCGTAACATCTGCCAGCGGTTGAATTGAATTAGTATACCAATACACGTCTGTTCACGACCTGCATTAATATTCATAACGATGGTAGTTTACAGCATGTCTAAACATTTTAAAGTACGAGTATATTTAAAGCTCAATTTTTCTCTTTCTCTCAATTCTTTCAATTTTACTTAGAATCAGTTTCAAATGTACTTCAAATTATTTGAACATACAATTTAGCTTTTTTATATAAAATGTTTTTAGGCATGAAAAAATCTTTATATTCTTTGCTTTGAAAATACTATATTGTTATCTCTTGTAGCTGATCTTGTATATCTTGTAACTAGACAGATATTGTTGTTTGTATGTGACATCTTGGCTTATACAATAAGTATTAACACCACGACTGGTGGTAAGCACCGTAGATAAGTTCGCGTTAAGGGCTTAGCTTTACTACAGTATCAGCGGTAATTTTTGACACTATATTTTTCGATTCTGTAAGACGCTGTATCAGCATCATCAACCCATTATTGTCCCACTACTGGGCATGGATCTCCTCTCAGAGATGAGAGTGTTTAGGCCAAAGTTCATCACGCTGGCAAAGTTCGTATTGACTGACTTCACATACCTTCGAGAACATTATGAAAAACTTTCAGGCATGCAGGTGTGCATGCATTACATTTCACGGTGTTTTCCTTTACCGTTAAAGCAAGAGATCATAAATTTTTAACAAGCACATAATTGAGAATAGATAATATTTCAAGAAATGGAAAGTGCCAGTCCAGATTTGAACCCGGACCTATCGGATCTCGACCACCCGAGATTCTTAAGCTGTGCTTCTTAAGATCAATAACTGTGCTGTGTAATATCGTCGTTTCTGCCATAAGAGCTATGTCCTAAGTTTTTGTTCAATAAATCTAGACGTTCTATTAGAAGGGTCGGTAGTCAGGGATACATTATGACATCCTTTTCATAACGGCTATTTCCATAAGATTAGTGAGCGTCACAGTCAGGGAGCGTTTTATATCGATTTATTAGCCTGGAGTTGTTTGATCGTTATCTAATGTAAAAACGTTTATTCTTGTATCTATTTTATAGTTAGGATATTGCGCAGTATGGGAAGTTTCGTTAGTCCACAATGATAACTGCGCACGGGATTTCCGCTACGTATGGCAATGTAACAAAGATCTGTGATATTGCTGAGCAACTGATATTTTTCAGTATACTTATTTACACTTGTACTTAACTACTCACTAGTTAAGCAATAATGGTAGCCTAATGATAGCCTAGTGATAGTGAATGATAGCATAGTGGTTAAAAATCTCGACCTCCCGCTCCGGTGGGTCGGGGTTCAAATCCTGGCACACAACTCTAAATTTAGAAATTTTTATTCGTAAATTTTTGTAAATTATGTGCATATTAGAAATTATTTACCGCTCTCTTTAACGGTTAAGTAAAACAACGTGAGAAAACTTGTCATGCCTGTGAGTTATCCAAAAATGTTCTCAAAGGTATGTGTATATGCTATGATGACGTACCTCACTAAATGATAATAA
>DWKW01000831.1:0-14444 GCA_018250115.1 Doberes anticus
AAACCCCACGGTGTTCCTCTCGATGCCAAGTGACGAGGCCACGGGCACGCTTTCGCAATCATCCGCGACCCCGCCAGTGGACGCCCCCGCGTCCACTGTCTAGGCCTCGGTTATGGGGGTTTGGTTATGGCCATTATTTATTATGGTTATGGCCATTATTTATTATGGTTATTCTCTGGTCGAGACAAGCGCCAACTCTTCAGTTATTTGTATTCGCAATTTACTGAAATATGTACACCTAATACATATGTAGACTTAGATATTTTCAGATTTCGTAACAATAAAATGTAATTAATCTGACCAGATAATGACGGCTAATAACAGAATTTAATCTATACATTATATTATAATTTCCATTATAGACCAAAAGGTCATCTCATTTAAAGTTAGGGCAGTGTTTTAATGTAACTGTACATTTTGAAATTGTGAATTTCCAAAACTTAATTTAAAATTAAAATAAATTTAGCCCCCTGTGTGTCATAGACAATCAAGACGAAAATAAAAAGAAATACTTTAAATTTTAGCGCAGTCCATCCTTTAGTGGTACTAATCAGTTTACTAGTTTAGAAAACTGATTATCCATTTATCGATATGTCCATATGTGGTCCCCAGTGTGAATTCAGTATGCTCTAGTACAGCATAATCCTGATACCGTGCGGTGACCCATGTACGTACGAAAAGCCAGAGTCGTGCGGTTGGATTCGCTACTCGCTCCACAGATCAACTTGTTGCATGCAACACTTTAGGATTATCGATATCATTCGGTTCGACCGCATTAAATTACCGCCACCATTTTACCGCCAACGACCAGTGTAAATTAGTAACCTTTCGACCGAATTCAATTCGTATAGATTGTTTCGTGTGCATTTGTTTCATTCGGCCGGCCGCACACGCTCACAGAGTGAATTGAATGAAGTTAAGTCAGGATTTCAAAGATGCAGGGGCGCGTGCTCGAGCTTCAGGCTTTATGTACGAGTACGACGTTGAAGATAGCATCTTTATTGCATCGTAAATTTTGATGCTTGTAGCATATTCGAAGAAACTCCTTTACTCGGTTTGTCGCTGGCATTTGTGGAACATTTAGAATTTAAACTGAATTCAGTTTAGGCCAAAGGTCATTTCTTTACTTTTTCAGAAGTAATAAATTAAGATGAAATATCAAAGTATTTCAAAATCGAGTGAATTGTTATTCTTACAACATTTTCATTTTCATGCTTATATATGAAAATGTGGTTACCAAATAGTAAATAAAAATCATTAGAAATATATATATTACGTCGGAATTTCAATTTCAAATACATATAATTTTTTATCGCTTATAATTAATCTACAGTACTGAAAGTTGAGACGTTTCGAAAAGTTGTTTTCTAAGTGACCTACAAATAGGAGGGTACGAACCGTGTCAACGGCTCCTTACCTTGGCCGCTCGTTTCTTTAACGCGGCTCACTTTAGTTTTCTAAAATACGAGTTATTAAAATGGGTCGTTAGAAACGGAAAGCCGAGTGTTCGAAGAAAAGTATAGTTAAGTACATTATTAAGATTCTGTTGCATCAAGCTTAAAGTAACATAAGTTAAGTTTTTCGCAAAGCTCAACTTATTTTTCACGTATTGGATCTTAATTATTTTTCGGTAACTAAACGCTAATACGCATCTATATTGAGAGTGAGTAAGTGATAGCCTAGTGGTTAATCTCGATATCCCGTTCCGGTGGGTCGGAGTTCAAATCATAGCACCGACCTCTAATACTGAGAATTTTTTTTATAATTATTTCTAAACAATGTATTATTTAAAAAAAACTCGCTTTAGCGGTGAAGGAAACATCTTGAGGAAACCTGCACACCTGAGAGTTATCCGTGATGTTCTCGATGGTATGTGAAGTCTGTTAATACGTACTACGCCATTGTGGTGGACTGTGGTATGGTTTAAACCACTTCATCTCAGACAGGAGACTCGTACCCAGTAGTTAGACAATTTTATTTTAAATATTATAACAGAATAGCAAAGGAGAACGCAGGCCATTTGATGCTGAGTGGTCTCTGCAGCCCATGAACATCCACACCTGACGTTGTGTGTGGATGCGTTGCTACCCCTGAGGACTACGTTGGAATCCCTCCCGTCCAGTGTCATCTGCCTAACTACACCCTTCAAACCGAAACACAGCAGTTCTCATACTGCTGCTTCACAGCCACCACCAATAACGGCTTGATGATGATTGACAGTTAATTAATCCGAAACGACTATTACTTGTATCTTACATTTTAAATATAAGAAATTAACTAAGGTAGTACATAACTTTTAAAGGACAGAATGCCCCAAATATTATGATTAATTCAATCGTATTACAAACATACAATTAACAAATAATAATGTTTCACACTCACACTACGATTTCCTCTGTCGTGGGTGCCATGGACCCACACAGACACAACCTCACAAACACCCAGACCATGTACAGAAATCGAAAATTCCGCATTCGAATTTGTGCCCCGCTGGGAATCGAACCCCGTGTCCTACTAACGGCAGACCGAATATTGACCAAGGCGACACACGGGTCGTCATTCGTATCGTCGCACTACGCACGTAGTGACTAGGAAACTCGTACCAGCAGTGGGACGGTGGCCGGCTGATGACGACGTATTTACGAGCTTAAAAAAAACGCAGCTATGCCTGCAATAAATCCTTCCGTACAGACTTTTCTCTGCAATTTATTTACAAAGCTTTTGGAAGCGAACGACGCTCACATGTAATTTCCGGACGGTGATGAAAATGAGAATCTCCACACAATTTTGAAATTCATGGATGTTCTAGTGCAAACAGAAATTGCATAAAGGATCTCGTTGGACTAATCCATCGAAACCAGAGATTTTAATAGAGTGCCTCAAACAATGGCCGTTATCGGACGAAACCATGCATGTGAATAGAGGGTGGAATATTGTTCAAGATCGGAGTCAAAGGCGGGATTAAATCTGCGATAACAATTCTCTCGGAAGCGGCACGACCACTGCACTTATTTTGTCGTGAAGTATTAGCGTGAGCAATGTTTTTTTCTGTACAAACAATGTGGTTAGCTGTGGAAGGGCATTTCAACTTTTTTTTATATTAGCAGCAATTTAATAGCAAACGAGCATGCAGGCCATCTGATGTCAAGTGGTCTCTGCAGCCCATGGACATCTACACCTGAGGTTGTGTGTGGATGCGTTGCTCCTCCTGAGGACTACGTTGGAATGCCCCCCGTCCAGTGTCGTCTGCCTAACTACAACCTTCAAACCGAAACACAGCAGTTCTCACACTACTGCTTTACGGCAGAAATAGGTGTGGCGGTGTTGCTGCCGCAGGCGAGCCTTCGACATAAGACTCTACCACCATCAAAATACGAAGATTAGAATGACCGAAATCATAAAGTCAACGAAAAAGACAGATTCATTATATGAAAAAGTTTAAATGGACAAAGTTCAGAAAAGCGAATATTCTTCCTGAGCGGATTAATTAGAAAATCATTGGTTAAAACAAAAGTTTACTTTGCCGTAAAGGTTTTTTTTGGTTGTGACGTCTGAACTTTTGTTTGAGGAAATATTTTTAAATTATTGTAAGGTTAATATTGCTAGAAAATTTACTTTATAGTCTCTCCCTACGAGAAAATTAAATAATTTATTTCTATTAATCAATTAAAAATACGTATGCATTAAGCGATTTGGTCACCATGACAGCCGAGATCTCAAAGGTATACCCTTCTTAAATTTGGTCAAGTGTGCATTAATTTTGTTCTGAGTCTGGGTGTGTTTTAGGTGTCCAGGGAAACCTAGTATGGGGCTATGAGTTTTTTGTTTCACTGAAAAAATTGCAAACGAGCCCACCTGGTGTTAAGTGGCCATTGCAGCCCATGGACATCCACATTCGACCTTAAAGAAAACAAAAAGCCTGTATGAGATTGTACGTAGCCACTTTTAAAGACTAAGTCGGAACGTCTTTTTTCCATTGTAGTCTCCCGAAGTACACATCAAACACTGTAAGTAGGTTCTGCTATTTTACGGCAGAAATATGTAGGTACCGCGACGGTGCCACCACGGGCGAGACTTCGATATTACATTACCACAATCGTTTGATGGTGGTAGAGTTGTTTGTAGAGGACTCGCCTTCTCCGGCACCACCGTTGGTCCTATTTCTACCATCAAGCAGCATTATGGGTACTGCTGTGTTTCGGTTTGAAGGGAGTTAGACACAATACATGGGATAAGAGACATTCCTACTTAGTTCTCAGGAGTAGCAACGCATCCATGTACGATCTCAAATGTCCACGGGCTGTAGTGACCATTTAACAGGTGGCCCACATGCTCGTTTGCTCATATATATTTTTTTAAATCGTAGACGTAAAACTACGAGTATAAGCGTGAGTGTGTGACTCCTCATATTTGTTAATGTCATTAAATGCTGGTGATGATGATGGAGGTTGTGGCAGCACCAATTTTCTGCTGCAATTTTTTTGCAATGGCAATAGCCAAACGGTTTCATAATATTATCGTGCTAAGGAACGGAAACTCGGCAATGAGTCTCTGATTGATCAAGTCTCTCCGTGTGTTGCACAACTTTACGTCATTCATTCACTCTCGCTTCATTCGCTGTATCGGATCATAGGAACTATATGTACGAGAATAATCATTATGTTATTTTGCGGTTTTTTGTTTCCTTGTATGAAATATATGTAACAGTATTTTTTTTCCACTGGCAGTACCTAAACGAATGCGTAATATTACCGTGTGAAGTAAAGGCTACCCCGCAATGAGTCCAGTCCCTGATCGATGAAGGCTCTCCGCGTGTTGCGTAACTTTACAGATCATTCACTCTCGCTTCAGTAACTATATCGGGTTTTAGGAGCTATGTATTCGCGAATTCTCAGAATAATATTTATTTACTTTTCGTTTTCTTGTAAGAAACAATTAACTATGCAAAGCGGAGGTAGCAAAATTTATGAGTAATGTCATTGTAACCGGTAATTGCTCCAGCCTCAAATGACATCGGATAGGTGTTACGCGACGATGATACTCTTGCTGTAAGTCATTCTTGCTGAAACTGAAGAGGTCTAATCAGTCTTCAGTCAATTTATAAACTTTTTTTTTATATGAACATAATAAATAGCAAACGGGCATGCAGGCCACCTGATGTTATGTGGTCGATGTAGCCTATGGACATCCACACCAAAACTCAACTAGGACAGAAGTCTTATTTGAGGTAGTATGTGGATGCGTTGCTACTCCGAGAACTAAGTTGGAGTGCCTCCGGTCCATTGTCTTCTGTTTAACTACACCCTATAAACCGAAACATAGCAGTGGCCATGCTGCTGCTTTACGGCAGAAATAGTGGTTCCGCCGCTGGCGAGCAGTCGACTTAAGACTCTACCACCGTCAAACTGTCAAATACTTACTGAGTAACTGATTTATGATTTTTATGGTATGACTATAGAAGTACTGTTTAATATGGCTTGTAGTCTAAGGTAAAAAATGTATTAGGATCAATGTGATGGCGATAGTTTCTTATGTTAAAGGCTCGTTTGGGGTGTCAACACCGCTGCACTTATTACTATTATTGCTTTATTATTATTGCTTTACTGTAGTAAAGCTGATTGAGTTTCGGTTTGAAGAGAGGTAAGCCAGAATACACATCTGTACTGTTTGGGGTCGGATTTGCTTTATGGTCTACTGTGACCACTTAACATCACGTATCCTGCGTGCTCGTTTGCTAGTCCGTTAATATGCATAAAAAGACTACGTGCAGAAAAAATTCTTTGTCAAGTCAACTAATTCTCAATGTGCGTCATAACACGTTTCCTATAAAACCTGACTATTTATCTTGATAGTTCCATGGAAGGAAAGTACTTCAGTTTTATGTGAGTCAGCTTTTTCATAAAACATCAAGATACCTGCAATAAAGAAGTTTTACGACCCCTCAACGCTTGCTCAACCCCGTTATGAGTAAAGGGGTCTGTCGTCATAGCTTTACTGTCGTTTAAGACAACGACATCTGGACTGATTAAAATATTAATAGATTAGGTACTGAGCTGCGAGTAGGTGGTTTTTTAGGTAGATTAAAAAAATATTACATGTTCAGAAAATAGATTCGTGATCAGAATCACGGGCCGATTCTGAAAATATGTATTTTTATAATTACTTTCATAATACATTAAAATATGTTGGGAAAAAGTCATGCGTGAGCCGTTGCCGGATTTTGATAAAACTTGCCACACTGATAGACCATGCACTAGATTATAGGGTACTTCGAAACTCGGCTACGCGTTATATTGGAATAATAGTTCATTTTTGATGTCGCTATAATTACTCTTTAGCTGTCTCATCGATATTTGGGGCTGTTTTTATTTTAGATCCACGTTAAGTTAGTAGCGGACAACATCTTATACAATATTTTTAATTAACGCAATAAACTAATTTAAAAAAAACCCTATTGGTGTCAAAATAATATTCCTTATATTTAGGCCTGCAAATTATGATGCAATAATCTTTTGCAAAAATTCTTTTTATACTAACTTAAATGTTAAAGAGACTGCTTAGTTTCAAACATAACTACATGTTATATAAAATCAACAGTTACTAGTCAAGATTCTGGTCGGCCATTCATAGGGTTCTAGGTTCGATTTACAGCGCAGTATAAATTTGATTAATTAATTTAGATTTGCGTTTCTTATCTGGGTGTCTGTCTTGTCTTTGTCCGTCCATGAGAGCAACGGCACTGGGAATCCTAGTTGTGTGAAGCGTTATTTATTATAATTTGTTTATTGTTATAACTCTAACTTGTTCCTTGTCTTCGAACAGAATAAGTGTAAATAAAATTTCCAAGTGCAAAAAAAGCAGACAAATTATAAGATTATTTTAAGCCAACACCCAAGGAACAATATTTGTCAACGATCATTTAACCCTTGAATTTCCTATTCATAACTTCAAAAATGATTTCGGACGTATAATATTAAATCTTTGAGATGAGCTGACTAAACAAAAGAGGAGTTAACAGAAATTGGAAACAGGAAGTTAATCAGAGACTGTGCAACAGACGGCACGACTAGGCGACATCAAATTAAACGGCTCAGGCGCCCGAGGCGAGCGAACTAAATACTTATCGGGTGCGTTTATTGGATAGAAGCTAAGTGGGAGCTGAAGCGAGAACATTATGATAACGTTCTAAATAAAAGTAAACGTTTCTTATAAAATAAATATTTGAAAAAAGCTGATCATTTCATTAAGATTCAGTGAAATTTACAAAACTTGAACCCACCTGTATGTGTAACAATATGTACGACACACACATCTATTGACCATCACGACAACTACATCAAGACGTGTTATTCGTTTTTATTAAAAGATCGATGGCACTAGGCCAATTTAATATTCGCCCTGTAGTCGTGAAGTCAACACGGGACAAATCATGAACAGTAATAGTGAATAACTCTGTTATATTTCTCTCGTCTCTTAGACGTTCTCTGCGATATTTTCACATTACAGTGCAATATAAAGAGCATTTCACTTCAGTGGCTGCGAAACGGATAGTAAGTGGATGTAGATTAGGGTTCGACAGGTGTGGGTGAGTGATACACTTACCGTTCTGTTCTGATGCAGGCGGACAAGTGTTCAGGCACGGCGAAAAGCAGGAAATCCCTCTATTTGATGAAATCGTATAACTAAAAACACACACACAAGACTCTTTTCGTAAACACAGCACTATAGGAGCGCACGGTTGTAAGACGGCTATACTTTAACGAATATAGTTTTATGGCGATAGAGCCCTATGTCGAAGACTCGCCTGCGGCGGCATCAACGCTGCACCTATTTCTGCTGTAAAGCAGCAGTGCGAGAACTGCTGTGTTTCGCTTTGAAGGGTGTGGTTAGGAAGAAGATACCGGACAAGAGGCATTCCAACTTAGTCCTCCTGAGTAGCAACGCATCTACATACGACCTCAGATTGGACGTTTGTATCAGTTCAGGTTTGATGTGGGTTGCATTGACCACTTAACATCAGGTGGCGTGCATGCCCGTTTGCTATTCTATTACCGTAAAAAAGTTGTCTACGACAAAAGCGGTTCAAGTGATTGTATGTATTTGGTATTACTGCAGTCCGTAACTATTAATAATCAACGCTTCCGCACCGCTCCTCCAATGCAGACATTGCCTAATAATATGAGAGTAGTACTGTCTTAACGCCGCCTTCAAATATTTTAAATTAGGTAAATAGGCTCTTCTTATCGCCGCCATTTTTGTACTTACTGAAGTGTTCTAAAGAACTTCTCGCTTCGTGAAGTCCATAAGTCAAGATTCTCGTTAAATAGTTTGTAAAAGACTTTGCTCTACTTCAGTGAATTTAAATTCAGCAGATTTTTAAAATTGTGTATGTTACCTGATATATTTTATTGATATGGTACAAGCTAGTTAATTACTAACTTGTAGCTAGTTAATTACTAACGACTTCGTCTGCAAATAACAAAACTGATATGAAATGAAAGAAAGGAAATATTTTGTGGAAATCCTTTGCTTCCCGAAATCTTTTATTTTAATTAAAGTCTATCTATTTTCCAAATTTAATTTAATCTATTGGACAGCTTATGCGTAATGACACAGCAGACTTCACAGACTTATAAGACACAATTACTACCCCAGGGAAACGCATTGCAGGAATAAAAAAGTACTCTGTCTTAATCCAGGACTTGGTCGATTTGTTTGCCGAGATTCGTCCATATTTGTCAAGCGTTTATCGAATGATGTGGGGCTATGAGTGTAAGATATTAGTGCTTAAAAACTTTCAGAAACGATTTCCACTTCACATCAAACCCAACACAATTTTTATAATCATAATATCGGTGTACAGCATAGTTTTACAATAACACTATTATCCGACCATAAACGATCTGTATCTGTACGTGCAGAATTTCGCAAACTTCTACCCCAACTCCGCCAGTCGTCAAACGCGCAAGGTGTTTGGAAATTTCGAATATTCCATCGGCTCATTAATTATTCCCTCGGAGGGAGTTGTGCGTGCCGGTATACAAGACTTCTCATAAATTTATGATACTAATATAAATACTTGGCTAACTCCCGCATGATCAAGTGCTAAGCGCGTCGCTTCGGAAAGATAATAAAATAAAAATGCGCGGATGGCTTATATTGCTATTAAAGGGCAGGCAATTTCTCAATTACCGTTAAGCTTATGAGCAAAGTTGCTACGCCAAATGTTTAAAGTTTATAAATATGGATAATTATGAATGCTTTCATGGAGGGAGTTGCATTGAGAAATTTATTTAAAAACATGCATGTATTTACGAAGTTATTTTAATTTATAGTATCGTTTCAGATAATGTTGTATGGCAACTTTATAACCTTTATAACCCTTTATAACCTTGTAACCTTTAATTTCCTTCAATTACCTATTCTAGAAGAAAGATTAGTTTCAAACTTATCTTGGTTTTATCTCTAAAAAGGGTCTCCTGTATAATTTCAAACATAAAGTATCTCCATATTATGCAATATTTTACTGCTCGATAACAATAGATTTCCAGATAAACAGGTGGTGGCATTAATATTACAGTTACGTTATTACGTAACAGTCGTATAAGCTAGTGCTTATAGCGGTGACTTCATTCGCATGGATTTAGGACAAAAAAAATGACAGGGAAAAAAGAAAAAACATAACGTAAGTAGGAACTATTCCAGTATGATAATTCAGGACATGGACAAACTGAGTGAGAAATTTAATTTAAATAAATTCAGTATATAACGTATATAGTATAACGTATATAGGTAACGCCGGAGAACCAAATTTTTTAATACCAGATTTAATATTATATAAAGTTCGAGTGGACAGGAACAAAAAAATTAAAGTTTGGTCATATTTGTTTTCATATTTCCGCCTAGCAGCTTTTAAAATCACAGACAGATACTACAATTTCATATTTTCGAAAACAGATTATATTCTAAATCAATAATATGATATTTCAAGTGGCGAGGCAATAACGTTTTGCAAACAAATCTCGCTTTAATTCTCCTTAAACAAACCATTCTTGTTCGCACAAACTCACAATACAATAACATTGCTACCTATAATCCGGCCTAGCCAAAGCAAAGCGGCTTACGTGAGGCTGTGGATATCCGAACTGACCGAGTTTCCATTGAAATGATCACAACTGTCAAAGACAAGACAAGGAACGCTTGCCATAATTCGGCTTTATCAATCCATTTGTGTACGTACGGGAACAATTACAGTTCCACACTGATTAAAGCAGTTATATCGTTAGCGGCGAAATGATCAGTTTCGAGTAAGATGTTAGTGCTATGGATAATCGTCAAAGCTAACAGTAAGAAATACAGACCTATGACATGTAGAAATATAGATTGATACAAATACTAAATAGTTTTAAGCCAATCTTTTTAAAAAATTCTCATTTTGTTTGTCCATATTTCCTTTTTTCCACATTCGTATGATCGTGCCTGATGTAGACATATTTCACACTATGATTGTGCATAATGAGAAAGTTTGGTAATAAAAATCTTAACAGATATATTGCATTGGTTTCCTTTGTTTACAAAATACGAGTATATGTAGTGGTACGGCATCATATTTAGTTACTACAGCTGCTGTAGATGACCGGTCCGTATACATTTAGTATACGAATACTCAAATTTGCCAATATTTTATCGTCTACACAGGAATGTACACTAAGCTGCATCAAACAATTATTACGTTTGCAATCAAAGCAGTCCTCGAATGCCTCATTGGCTCATTCTTCAGTCGGGTCAGCAATGCCTTTGTAAATGAATCATGCTTTTGCTCATGACGATCAATAGTCATTTTATTATTGCATATTTGTCACTGGATCAATTATCACTATTTTATATTTGTAACTTGGCCAATAATCATTATTTTCTATTTGTAACTAGACCAAGTTATTATGAGTATGCGACGCCGTAGTCTTATTTCTTATTCACCTGAAATAGGCTCTAAAAAATGCATCGTCTCCTCTGAAAGAGCAGTTTTGAAACGTTCAATCAAAAGTGTTCTGTGGTCAGAGACAACACTTAGTACTAATGTCAGTACAGATATGAATTTTTGGATGTGGGTCAACTATATGTGTCAGATGTTTATAATAGGCCAAAATAGTGAAAACATATATTAGAGCCTGATGGAAAATATTTACCACAGTATACGAATGTTAATAGTTCTAGAGACATCCAACCAACAGTGAGAGCACTGTTGTGTTTCTGTTTGAGGTTTGATTTGTGTGCAGATTGCACTGAATAGGAGGAATTTCAATCTCGAGTAGTAATGCAACCATGCAACCTCATATAGGAATTTGACTAGTTTGCTACTTCAAAGTCAAATTCAAATATTCTTTATTGTACACCACACACGAATAATAAAATTATAACAGAAATGTACAAATAATTGTGGTGGGCAAATACGATCTAAAAAGTTGTGATTTCTTCCAGACATACTCGTATATACTCATATATAGATGCATAAATAAACTACATGCTGAAGGGGAATACAGGAAAGAAGAAAAAAAATATTATTATTATGTTAATAATAATTTTAAAATCGCGAATTGCCCATGTAGTGTCCTTTAACATGTTTTTTTAATGAATACAATGTTTCTGCGTATCGAATAGTAGCTGGTAACTTGTTCCATAGACGTATCACAGTAGCAGTAAAAGACCTTGTTACTTTACTTAACGTTAGTTTTACTTCTTTAACTTAAATAAAAATCTATATATGCCTTAAACTGTTTAGTTGCTGAGTTCTTTTTTATATAAACAGCATAGCAAACGAGTATGCAGACCACATGATGTTAAGTGGTCTCTGCAGCCCAAGGACATCCAGAGCTGAGGTTGTGTGTGGATGCGTTGCTACTCCTGAGGACTACGTTGTAATGCCTCCCGTTCAGTGTCGTCTGCCTAACTTCGCCCTTAAAACTGAAACATAACAGTTCTCACACTGCGACTTTACGGCAAAATGCACCGTTGGTGTCGCTGTAGGCGAGCCTTCGACATAAGACTCTAAGTGTGTAGTTGGCAAACTGCACTGCGACATCACTCATTCACGGCTTCATATAGAATTGCGGTCCTACTTGAGATTGGATATCCATAGGCTGCGGTAACTAATTAAACTTATAAAGAAATAAACTGTCAAGCATTTAGAGAGAAAAATGGCCAATAATGTTCGGTAAATTTACAATTGAACATTATCCATTGCCTAATTAATGAGGACAATAAAAAATTGAGAATAGAGACATAAATCAAGGAATGGTAAACAGGCAGAAACCCAAAGGGTATTCCATATTAATTAACGTCGGATGCGAAGGCGACGAAGACAAATAACAGGAGCTCTCGTAATGTATTTTTCCGAGCCCTTCGCAGCCCGGATAAAACAAATGATAATCGGGAAAGAATGAAGTCAACATTAATGGCTTCCAATTAATTATGGCTGCGTCCGTTTAATGGATTGTGAAATGCGATAATGCAATAAATCATTACGCTTAGTTTAGTTTGTGTTTTCATTATTATTTTTGACGGAACGTCAAGGTAATAAATACAGGACGATCTCATAAGCTATATGCAGCGTCCATTTAATGTAGGACGATCTCAACATAATTATCAACGATAACATGCAGGGTAAAGAATTTGATACGTATTATTAACAGCACTTTCAATAAAATTATCGGTAGGTGGATTGATCATTATGTCCTTGTACATATTGTATTAAATTGTCATTCGCTTTAACGGCGTAGGAAAACATCGTGAGGAAACCTGCCTGCCTATGAGTTCTCTATAATGTTCTTAAAAGCAAGTGAAGTCCGCCAATTCACACTTGGTCAGCCTGGTGGACCATAGTCCATGTGCCTAATATGGACAAGTGCCATAGTACAAACCTTTTGATCGCTGAGAGAAGAAGCGATTCCAGTAGTGGGATAATAATGGGTTGGTGATGATTACAGCTTCTCTCTTAATACTTAATTAATCTTTCAGCTTGAATTTTAAGTGATAAGTATTTGTCATTAGTATCGAAGAGCATATAGCCCAGTGCCTAGGACGCTAAATGAAAAATCATGTCAGTTGTATGAATCGTAAAGTTTTACTACTAATTATCAGGCCAATAAATTTATATACAACGCCGCAGATTGGTAGTCCAAAGTACCTGATGATGCCAAAATTACCTAAATATCTTATTGTATAAAACTTGTTATCATTTCTCGCAATAACGGGAACTTCTGCGAATTTGATAAGTCTGATCAATCATCTGGCTGCGGTAAATTATTTTGCGCTTAGAATTTCAGCAATAAAACGTAAAATTATAAGAGAAATTCAAACAGAAGTTACGTTTTATTAATGGTTGAACGATTCTAATTTAGTTGTAGAGTTTTATATGGAGGGCTCGCCTGCGGCTGCCCTGGTGCTCCAATTCTGCCAGAAAGCAGAAGTCTGAGCGTTGCTGTGTTTCAATTTGAAGGGTGTGGTTAGGCAGAATACACGGTAGCATTCCAAATCAGACCTCAGGAGTAGTAACGAATCGGTGTAAGACCTCAAAGAGGACTTCGGTCCGGATGTCCGTCGGCTGTAGTGATCACTTAACATCAGGTAGCCTGCATGCTCTTTGCCTTTAAAATGAAATAATGTATAGACATCGGTTGTCGCTTAAACCATTCTTAGCTTCAAGTCAATTAAACCAAGTTTCTATAGGAATTAATTTTGTCCTAAATCTATACAGATGAAAATATAGAAGATTTATATAGTCAGAAGATTTGGCTCGATTTAAAAATTCGACAAGAATAAGCAGGTTCCGTCAGCGTTTCAGATTAATGTATTCGCTTTATAGTTTTGCAAGCCTAACATTTTGTAAATTTGAGTAAATGTACAACAGATAGGGTGCCTTAGTACAAGCTGTCTTTCAGTTTACTTAAGGCACTAGAGGTTGCATGGAGGTCACTAAATGTTAAATGATCACTGCAGAACATGGAACTGCATAATAATATTTTGACTAACTGAAGTTCTATCTGAAGACTAAATTGGAACGCTTACCGCTGCTAACGCTCAACTGCTGTGTCAAGCTTCAAAACGGAGCACGTTTGAGTACTTCTGCTTTAAGGTAGAAATAGGTGCAACTGTGTAACAGACGTAGGTAAGTTTTCGACATAAAACTCACCGACAAAACTCACGATGACGATTTTTGCCACTATTGATCATTAACCCATTATGGTCCCACTGCTGGGCACGGGTCTTCTCTCAGAGATGCGAGAGTACAGGCCATAGTCCACCACGCTGGCTAAGTGCGGATTGGCAGACTTCACATGCCTTTGAGAACGCTATAGAGAACTCTCAGGTATGCAGGTTTCCTCACGATGTTTTCCTTCACCGTTAAAGCGAGTGATAATTAATTAATAATACGCACATAATTTCGA
>DWKW01000832.1:0-14438 GCA_018250115.1 Doberes anticus
TATTAATAATCAAGGGTTATACGTTTATTTAATTTAATGTACTTGATTTCAATATAACTTTAAAAAATGCTAGTTCAAGTAAACTACAAAAAATATTCTTCAAGTTTTTCTAACGTTTTACTTAACTAAGTGTGTAGGTATAATATAATGATTCATTAAATTTTCGAATTCAAAGTTAAAAAAATGTATAACCTTACATAACATTATTCATGACCATCGTTGATTATATTGCTAAAATATTGCAGGCACGAAAATCAATTGAAATAAAATGAAAGGTAATAATAATTTTATAGTGATCCTTCAAATTTAAGCAGATTTAATTTGCTAGGTTTGAAAACTAGTTAATCAACGGATGGTTTGTCGTGAATAAATATCTGATTTTTTTTGTAAGTTAACGCGTCACTGACTAGTGCCTATAAATTATATAGATCATTTCGAGTATGTAAGAGTAAACTTATTAGTTTGATTCCCATTTGTTTTAAATGCATTATAATATTTTGTAAACCATAGTGAGATATGTTTAAACATAGATTTTAATTGGGAACGCAGTTTTTTTATTAATATTGGTGTTGGCAGCAATGAACTTCCTGTCGTGTCTATGACTACGCTGCCATTTTGAAACGGCAGTGCTTTTTGTTCGTGTGGAGCGTTAGCTCGTTGCGAGGTCTAGATCGTATTTTAGCCAAGTTTAGTTTTAATTTATTATACGAACTCAATCAATATGAGCTGGCAAGATTATGTCGATAAACAGTTAGTGGCATCCAGATGTGTAACAAAGGCTGCGATTGCCGGTCACGATGGAAATATCTGGGCCAAGTCTGAAGGATTTGATGTAAGTTACACTATAAGTTGGATTTTATGTGGTCAGTGTCTTTATATATTAATATGCTGTGTAGAGTTGTTAATTAAGTGTTTACTTTTTTGACCCGAAAAGTGCCTAAAAATTTTGGGTAAGGGTGGATGACGAATCCGGCAAGTTGACAAGATGGCGACATGTGGTAGCAACGAATTCAAATTAGAAATGCGCAATTTACTAAGTATCGCGTATCCCGTGGACCCTCTGGTTACTACTCGTGGGTTAAAGGGCATTATTCACTTCAGCGACGACATTGCTATATTAATTTTTGTTTTTCTTCCTTTTCGGAATGCTGAATTTTAGTCACCGGCCGGTATTTGAGTTTGGTTATATGTACACGTCGTCGATCTCTTGTATTATATTACCCTCGTTGTAAGTGTAACATATTGTTATACCGCGTTGTTAGTTTTCACGAGCACCACGATGTATGTGTTCGCGTTACGATTGGTACAGATGCAAGCCTCTGGTAAAATAAGCCTTAGGTTATAGAAACTACTGCCTTACAAAGACTGAACCTGCACATTGAACTAAGTTAAATTTTCGATCATAATCTCCGATTTGTGTTCTTACATTTATGCTAAATAAATTATTCCATGTAGTAATTTTATTATCCTTCTGTTTTAACTTAACCTTCCTTTTTTACTTTAAGCCTTTATGAGTTACATGTAAAAAAATATTTGCATTGGGAAAGTAACTTTAATTTCTTCTTATATAAAAGTTGCATTCAATAAATGTAATTTGGATTTGACTATAAAAGCTTTACTGGTCGTAAGATGTTTAATAATTAACCCATATATAAGGGGTGAATTTATTGTTAATGAAAGAAATTGCCAATGAATTAAACATTGCTTGTTTTAAGAAGTTGAATAAGGAAACAGGAAGAAAGAAAAATAAAAAGCTACATCTAAAATTTATCTGGCCAAAGATGTCTGTGTGAAATGATATACATGCATCTTAATTGCACCAGGATACACACACTATAATTTAAAAGAACTGAAATATTATTGATAAAATGAATGGGAAGGGTGCCTTTGTTCTTTTACATTACTTCTATCAATAAACTTTGAGTTGACTAGTATGATACAGAAATAATTTTGCTTGTAATTGTATATTTTGTGTGGCTTGTTCTATACATGAAATATATGTTGTTTGTCTGACAATGTCTTACTTGCTTTTTTTGAACTACTAGTTTATCCAAGCTTCCTTAGTGGCTTTTTGTTAAGACTATCATAAAATAAAAGTAATCCATATGTTGTACAATTCCAAAGTGCACTGCCTTATGCTTGTCACTATTTTGCATGCTTGTATCAAAGTCCCCTTTGACAACAGAAGTCTATGAAAATGTATAACTCTACTTACAGTGTCTATTCCAATACTGGCTGGATCCCTATGTCTTGCATATTTCTATATGATGTTCACCAAATATTTGGATATTCTTAGTTCTGTGTGCAGTCTTGACTGACTCAGCAACTAACTATGTGATAATGACCTTTTAACTAAAAACTGTATGCACTAAGCTATTATTTACCTTGCTTTGGTTTGTTTCTATCAAATTTGTAAATCTTAACCACTTTGAATGGATTAAAATTTGTAGCAATGGCAATAATTTGGAGGTCATATCAAGATGCAGCAGTAGTGAGATTTGCTAGCAAATTTCTTATTTACTTTTGAAATATCTTATATTATACTTATGTTATACTTTATACTTCAATGTCGTTTCTGACTGATTTTACTTAGTTATAGTTTCAGTATAGTAAAGTCATCACTGTGATTTAGGATTCAGTACAGCCACTGCTTACAGTACAATCTGTTTTTTTTGTTGCTAATCTTTCAAGCAACATTTGAAGGTTTAAATTCATTTGAATTTTTTGTTTGTAATTCATATGAACTCTTCATATTATTAAAAGTATTGATTTAATAAAATCTTTTCATGTTTTTGTTTTTTTGTCCTTGACAGTCATGGGAAGAATAAATTGTGTCAAGTTTAAAAATTATCCAGGGACTAAGTTATAAAGAATTAAAAAATGGTCAAATAGGGGTTGAAAACTACTTTCAATTGGCTTATGGGAAATTTACCAATGGTTTCATCATTTATTTACATAATTATATTGTTGCTTCCATTAGATTACTTAAAATTTGTTGTACTTACTGTACTCAGAAGTCATTGAACAGTTATCAGAACTTTTTAAACCTTTACTATTAAATTAAATATGGGATTTTTGTGTGCAGTAACATTTTTCATTTCAATAATTCCATGATATTTTTGTTAAATATATTTACTTGGAATAGTGTTAACATATTTGATTTCACTTAAATTCATTCCTTCATTGTGTATAAGAGATTCCCTCTTTTAATAATAATATGGAGCACCATTATTTGATTTTTTTATTTACTGTAAATATTCCAGGTAGGATCTTTAGTCATCTGCTGAGAAAAAATAGTGCTAAAATATAAAGAAGGCAATATTGGTTGATAAGAGCAAGCCCTGCTTTACTAGTCGACTAGGCTTCTTATCTTGGCACTAGTCAGTTATTGAAAATTTTGATGAAAAGTGTCTTTGATTTTATATCCATATTTAATTCAACTATTTTGCTTCAAAGTTACATAACTGATATAAATAATAATATTTTTGTCATTGAAAATATTAGTAATCATTTAATTGAATTTGAAGAATTGTCAACAACTTTCTCTGCACTGTATATATAATTGGAGTTTATAAAAATTTAATACCATTCATATTACACTAGTTTTCTAACAGTTAAAATACTTAAATTTGTATTATAATTGCTATTGTTGTATAAATTTGACTCATTTTCAATAGATTTTAAGATTATCAAGGAATTTTATTATTGATTTTTATCCAGATTTTTTTCATGATCCTTAAAAAATCGGACCACTATCAAATTGTTTCAGAATGTTTTTTTTATCTCCTATCATCATCACTATTATTACTTATAACAGTCCCACTCATGGCCATGGGTCTTATCTCTGAGATGAGAAGGATTTAGGACATTGTCCACCACACTGTTATGTGCGGATTGGTGGACTTACATGCCAATGAAAAGGATGTGCATAACCCTGTCATGTAGGGTTGATCCAGATGTGCTTCATCAATTCAAGCCAGAGACTATCAATTTCTAATAAGCACATCGAAAAATCGGATGTGCACTAAAACTCTTACCTGACCCACAATTTGGACTTGTTGAAATGCTTAACCACTGTGTATGCTTTCACTGTTTATATCCTATTTAATATAATATTGCAATGAAAAAATTTCCATAATCGCTGTTATAAAAAACCTAAAGCATGTTCATCCAAAAAAAAATCAACATATACAAGTGCACCAAAGATAGATTTTATTAAGAAAATTAATTGTTGTCTTTAATGCATGTCATTCTAAACTAGTTTGGAACTACTACTACTACTTTCTGAAGAAGGGTTTTAATTATGTTCTTGTAACAAACAAAATATAGGGCTTCATCAATGATTTCCTATTTCAATGTAATATAAATAATATTTCGATAAAAAATATTAAAAATTGAATTCTTAGTCATTGCGTATTAGAAAATAAAAAACATGGTGGTGGTAGAGTCGAAAGCTTGCCTGCGAGGGGGCTACGCTTGTCAGAAGGCATTCCAACTTAGTCCTCAGGAGTAGCAACGCATCCATGTGTGACCTCAGATAAGACTTTCGTTTGAAGTTTCGTGTGAAGTTTGATGAGGATGTCCATGGGTCGCAGTGAACACTTATAGTCAGTTGGCCTGTATGCTTGTTTGATGTTCAGATTGAATTATGCTCAAGAGATACATTTAAATTGATTTTAGCTAAGTCATTTTTTAAAATAGGTATTTCATTGTTAAAAGGTATCAAAAGAGGAGGTTGCGAAGATAGTGGCGGGCTTCGAAGATGAATCACTTCTGACGAGCGGTGGCGTGACGATAGCGGGCACGCGGTACATCTACCTCAGTGGCACAGACCGCATCATACGCGCAAAGCTCGGCAAGGTCGGCGTGCACTTCATGAAGACACAGCAAGGTGAGCAAACAACCGTTGATCGATGTTTGGCCAATCCGTGTGTAACACATATAACTATGACATAATGCCACGATCACATTGTTGCTAGAACATACACATACTTACAGTTTGTATCATTTTTTATTTTATTATCTTAATAGTAGATATGTAATTCGAATTGACCTACTGACAGTGTTTTCATACTGGCATATTATTACCGGGCACGGTAACGTAATAGAAGTCTTACAATGTTTATTTATTTTTATAATTTTATACTTTCCTCCGTTTATCACTTCGCAATAGCGTAATTATCATTACCACACTTGTTAGGTCACCAACTTAGACTGATAAAACATAATGATTTATTATTTGTACTCAAAGGCTCTTGTTTAAAACAAAGTAATTCAGCTCGTGTTCGTAAGTGTTCGAAGTTATTCTGTCGTGTTAAAACTATGAATTAATCAGGTTTATTTAACTACAAACCGTATTTCGCGGCTTCTCTCTCTTTATAGATGAAGTTATACGGTAATATACATAAATATAAGAATATAAAACAAGTACGCGTAGAACTCCCGCTCTGAGGTTTCTTCAGTGCAAACTTAATCATTTAATAGGTAGTTGATCATTCTGGGGAACAAGAAAAATATTTTTTTTATATGAAATACACACAAATGACAATTATCGGGTTGTTCCTATATTTACCTTATAAACAAGCAAGGTTTCGCCAAGTTTAATTGATTTTAGGTTAACGAGGAGTAGCCATTAGGTGTTAAGTGGCTTTGCGGTTTTCAAAATATTTAACAAGCTAAAATTTTTACACCGCTAAAGGACCGGTAATCTTGAGTATTTGATGTAAAACTCAACTTGATACATCTACCTGGTCCAGAGAAAAGGGATTTGTACAGTCAGACAGACGGAGAACAAAGTGATGCTACAAGGTTTCCGTTTTTACCGGATTCAGGTGCGGATGTTTAAGAAACATTCTTTCCTTTCTGCAAAAAATACGTGTTTAAATCCACCGTTTAAAAATCGTCAAAAAATATAATTTTGATATGTTGAAATTTAAAGTGTTAGTCTGTAATTTTACATGATACTATATTGATGCGTATTTAATTTTATGACTTAAAAAATTTCATTCCGATTGTCATTAATTTCTCTGTAAAATTGAGTGCCTGATTACAGAGCGTAAAGTGGTAAACCGCGAAATCTGATTAACTTGTATGCTGTGCGCTATTTGAGTCCACAGTTTGGCCCACATTGATTTAGACACGCGACGTTATACCGATTACTTACAATCTACAACACTCGACACCTACTTTATGATTTCAGTATTATAATCCTATATGTCATAATAAGAAATTGAACATTTGGACAGATTCTACTACATTACTAACATCGTACTACATCTGTAGTACAATATTGTCGTTTACACATTTATGTAAATTATTATATTTATAAGTTCGTCAAACTTCTTCAGTATTAGACATAATTCAGGTCATGCGTGATCGAGGAGCATCGATTTTCTAGACATTTTTTCATAACATTTAATTTAATAGGCGAAACGAAGAAACTGAAAAAGGCAAAGACTGACTGAAAGAAGACAAAAAACAGTGCGATATATCTTGTCGAATCTAAACGAAAAATTTGTTTCACTAACCTTAGCTCGCGACTCCGTCGACGTGAATTTACGACAAAAAAGAGAAAGGAAAAAGGAGCAAATCACCCGAAGGAATACTGTATTTATACTATCTAACACACTTACTAAATACACAATAATTAATTGCAGTTGCTGTATTTGGTAAAATCTTCACAATATATCTTGATTTTTCCCGAACTTCCCGTACAACATACGTGTCCAACACGACTCCGTCCATTGAAACAACCGACATCAACCAGACGGCTGGTGGTGATGTTGGCAAGCTAAATGTTAACGAAAAAAGAAAAAAAGTGTGTGTTTTACCAAGATTATTTGTTTTAAAATAATATCTTGTTTTCAGCCGTCGTCATTTCTCTCTATGAAGACCCCATCCAACCCCAGCAAGCTGCATCTGTAGTGGAGAAGTTAGGAGACTATTTAGTTAGCTGTGGTTATTAGAGGTGAGATTTTTCTATTTCTCTTTTTCATAAGATTTATGGATAACTATAACAGAAAATGCTTACTGCATTTTAAGTACATTTTTTATGTGTCAGAATCGCGGGTGTTTTTAAATAAGTTTTATCAACATGGTTTCTTTTTGTTCACAGATCGAATCGCGCCGTGATCTAAGAATACTATAAGATAATATTTTTTCCACAGGGAAATAAGTAAACTGCATTTTGTATATTCTATAAAAGTGATAAGGACCGTTCATTTGTTTTGATATTTGATAAATTATGGCGTCATCAGTGTCTGATGCGTTTAGTATCTGTGTGCAAATACAATTACTTTGCGGATTCTGGACTCTTTTTATACGCTCACCGCTTCCACAGAGTGATTGTTAATGCAGACTGGTTTAAATTTGTATTTTAAAATTTGCTTTTATTGGCCATATGGTAAAGCATATTTTAGCTTTGCAAGCAGGTCTCAAAGCATGGTGTATAGAGATTTTTTTAGGTTTCTTTTCAAGCATTCTGATTGAATTTTTAATCTCGCGTGTTAAGATACAGTGTTGTGGAAGCTATCTATCTCATCATCGGTAATATTTTGCGCGTACTGCAGATGCTTGATGAGAAATTATAATAACCACGTAATGAAATTACTGTAACGATATACAACATAATTATATATGTAATTTACAAATAGACATTTGTATAAGGGCTTGTTACGAAATGAAAGACACTGTAACCCAAGTAAAATACAATTTTAATTAAAAATCTCTAGTCCCACTGGAACCATCGTGTGAGAAATATCCGATAATCATGTCAGTGCGCGGCTGCGGCGCGGCCCCGTACCGCCGCGCGCGGCTTGTAGATGCGCAGACTACTTCGCTATGCTTCCTTTTTATTACGCCACCTTTGTAATCTTGTGTAGTGAAAAATAAACATTTGCATTCTGTTCTATTCTATCTCTTAGCTGCAGATCTAGAAGCGCTCAATTATCCTGTATCCTCAAACAAGGCTTGCAGTAAACGAAGGGTGCATATTGTTTATATTTGATATTACTACTATAGCTTTGTACATTGTTTCTGATAAGCGATGGGAACTGTGTCTATCTAATAATAAAATGATTTGTATTATACTCTACACATTTTTATTTTCTTACCCCTCTTTGAACACATTAGGTACAATGAAACAAAAGTGGTGCTAATGAACATAATTTATTTTTCTTGCCAAATCTACAATTATAAGAGTTAAGTACACTCGAATACAAGGATTGGTATAAAATGTTAAAACAGTAGCTATAGCCTATTAAGTGAATTTGGTTCTTTAAAATTACAACACACGAATAATTTTACAAAATATCCTAACACAATTGTCAATGTGTCAAATGTCAATTTCAGTTACTCATTACGAAGCTGAAAATTATTGCGCAAACTTTGACAGTTAATAAAGAAATTGGTACACATACTTACTGCTTATATTACTTTTCAATGTGTAACAAAAGATTGACGATGTACATGCCTTACTACGTGGTTATCTACATTTCTACAATCCTATTTATATCAAAGAAATTTAAACGTGTAGGCGTAAAATACATTGCACGCCTTAGAAATAAATTATGAATCGTTACATTAACTATTGGTTAAACAAATTAACAATATCCCTATATAGACATTCGCAGTAAAGTAATTGCAACACGCGACTTAACGAACATATCTAGGTATTTTTCAAACCTTTAATTGAAAGCCACATCACGCACTTGTAATAAATTAATTACGTTAAAAATATTTCACCTTAAACCCATAATTCTTAACCTCTTTGACCTAAACTGTCGAGTTAGTCGATATTTTCACCCAACAAATGTGTAGTGAAAACATTTTCTGCATTAGTTCGTGTTCATATGGTTATCTAATGCAAAATTGCACGGATCGAATAGTGTTTACTTAAGAGATTTCAACGTCAAGTCGTATAATGTAGACTCATGTGGTCACGGATGCTCCAAGGAGTAATGGCGGGATTTCTTCCAAAGGCTTCTGAAGAAACCTTTACGCTGTTTCTGACCTGGAACCTCTTCACCTGTTAACAATAATATCTAAATATAATTTTAACTCAAGGGACAAATGTAACTTCGGCATTAAAAACAGTCTACGATATGATCGCCCACAGTGACTCAAACCGGGATAGGTTTCCCTCCATTGATCAAAAAGACCACTGCACATCATAAGTTGCGTCCCAACCTCATTTATTATGGACTAATTTCAATCTGAGCTGTACCGTGTAATGCTACTCTATCCTTATGTTGAAGATGCTTTGGGTTATATAATATCGCTCCAAAAACCATTACTGTAAATACTCCACCATTAAAAAGAATTGGCGCCAAGGTTTTATAAAATTTATTCGTCGGCTTAATTTTTTGATAGTGTGCATAAAATTTTAAACTCGATCATTGAAACAAGGAACTTGAAATAATTTTCTTTCGTGGGAAATCGAAATAATAAAATTGGTTTCGCATAGATTCAAAATGAGAAAATGTAGGGGTCGAGGACCTTTAACAGGTAAGGGAACGCGAATGTCAAGTGTACGCGCCAGTGTCTGTCGCATCGAGCGGTCGATACCACCGGCCACGAGCGGGTAGCTCCCCGACTCCCGGCCCGGACGCTGCCTCCCTAATACGCTGCAACCGTATTGGTTGAAAATCTCGTGCACCCTCGTTCTTCCCTCTATTTGCGACTAACTATATTTGATCAGTAGGTTGTATTGTAAATTCATCTATAACTGTCCTAACGGATTATAATTATTGAACAGAAAAATATAATAACCTCTGTATTATTGTTTATTTTTGAGTTCTGTATTATTGTTTATTTATATCCGCTCTGGCAAGATAATAATATAAGCGGTGAATCATTGAAACGGGACCTAACGGTTTATCTCTTGGGTCAAAACTGTTTATACTAACTGCACACTATTTACAAACTTATATTGCGAAAAGAACAAACAGCTATTATGGATTTTATAAACATTGATATGCCGCCCTATTCTCTGGTAGAAGGCGAGGCACCCCAACGGCTCAATTTTACTGTTCCCGCGCTGTTCACAAGATAATATCGACTCAAGTCTGAAAAGTATTTGGAAATCGTTGATAATGCAGCAGACATAAGAACTTTTTTTAAGAATTAATAGCAAAATGTCAGTGGTTAATTGCCACTTATGCAAAACATATTCACTCATCAGCTTTACATGACATTTTATCATTAAGTACGGAGTCTGAAAGTCATTGGGTGCAGCTGTGCTAGAACATGATAATACCGGCCAAAATATATCAGACAAAAACTTAACGGTAAGGGTAAATGAATGAAAAATCAGTGGTTAAAAAAAATCTGGTGTTAGATGACAATGCACCAAATATGCTTTGTGGTTTGGCAATGGTTTGTCCGATTTGGCCCATTTACAATAGGTAGAGGAGATTGAACAGATTTTTGTGCCAAATTTTGAAGCGATCTGTCAAAAATTGTGTTGCTATTTGGGTGCTTTGTTAGACACCATAATATGCATTTAAAAAAAAGATGGTGCGAAATACGGCATGTACATAGTTAAAAAAAATCCAAAACGAATATTAAAAAAAAGAGTCACGCTGAAATCTACCTAAAAGGAACTGAAAATATTTGTACATTTTCTTAAGCTTAGCATCAATGTACTGTTAGGTTGACTCAACGTGAATGTTAGTCGAAATGTTAATTTTATATTGTCCGTTTTTGCAGTCTCGGCGAAGCTCGGCCAAACCTAATTAGCTTCATTTTTTACTTAGTCGCTCTGGATAAAGACATGAATTTATTAAAAACTTATGAGACCGTGAATCATTTAGTTAAGAATTCAATAACCCGACTTGTTTTTTTTCATTTTACCAATTATTATAAGTGACCGACTTTTGAATGTATGTGAAGAGTAAAGAGGATAATTTAAATTTGCTAAAAATTAAGAATTTCAGTGATGAAGTAAGAGCGCGCTGTTTGTAGGGCAGCTGAGAATAGAACGTAGGTAAGAAGATATTTTCCAGCGCGCGTCCCAAATGCCACGCATGCTACTCAAAAATAGACATGATGTGGTTCTTGTTATAATTATGATTCTGGTAAGCATTTTTAAAATCTTTATCTTTATGTTAACTAGTATAAGCAGTAAGTACATTTTAAATATTTTCACCTAAATTGAGATTTAAAAAAAAAAATCATACTCTTTCGAGTGTTTCTACTGAACTGTTTTTTAACGTCAAATCATTAAAAACCTTAACGTTTAATCAGTATCTCCCTATACCAATCGCAAAGACCGTCGACTATTTATAGCCCACACACACAGTGGAGGCCTGCCGATTCAAGTTCATTGGCTAGACTCCCCGCAAAGATGGGTGTCTATCTCCATATGCTCAAATTCGAGGATGTTTAATCTTGATTGAGCTACCGTGACAGTATTATGAACATTAATATTCCTAAAATACACTTTTAGTTACAATTTAATATGGGTTGTCATTATAATTACCACATTTTATTTCTGTTGATATTAGTTTTATACATATAAACGTGAAAAGAATGCTAGTGTAGATATACATTTTATTAAAATTATAGGAAATCCCCTCCTTGATTTTGAATATAGGCCGTTAACCTGCGGGATGCGTTTAGAGACTTCATATTCTGGTCGGATTTGGCACAGTTTCTTCTCTACGCGACTCTGTCTTCCTTTTAAATAAGAAAATTAAATTTTTAAAAGCCTAAATTTCTGGCCTGTATTCGAAAACTTGAAATATTAAGGTTGTTACAGAACTTATGACCTGATAAAATATTTATAGGGGTTTCTTAAGATTTAGGAATTAGAAAAAAAACGAAGATTTACGATTTTAAAATTTCTGCGTTTCAGATTATTTTCAAAGTAAAACATATTGACGGTAACATGTTTACCTGTAGGTAAACATATTGATGGAAACATGTTTACCAGTAGGTAGGTACAAATTTGAGAGTTGTAATGTTTAAGCATACTATGGAGCATGTGCCTTTTTAAAGTTATTATTCGGGATAATATTAGTAATATAGTTGATTGGTGCTGTAACAATAAAAGCCGTTATTGGTAGTACCCACCAAATGATTGTTACGGTTTCAAAATAACGTCGTGAAATAATGAATCATGAACAAAATTAACTCCCATTTTTACTATACATGAGTCACCGATTCACGTCATTCATTCGGTAGGGCTTTACGCCGAAACGGTTAGCAGTTGGCACAATGAAAGTATCATTGAAATCTAAACGGGTCACGAAGATCGCTTGGGGAAGTGCGAAGGGCTGATGCGAGGGTCGGGGCTCGTGGCGACGCCGCGGGGGGCTGCGGGGTTCAGGGTTCGTCGACTCGCCGGTGAAGGGCAGCGAGGTCGGAGCGGTGTGCGTTCGCTTTCGTAGTGCGGCGGCGTGCCGCGTGTGGCGGCGCGGCGGCGGGCGCGACGGCCCGGTATTGATCGCAGCCTCCGCTCCGCTCTCCCGCACCCGACTCCACTCGCATCTCCACCATATTTGCTCGATTACATGTATACTAGAATACTTTATTTAGCTCTGCGCCAAATCTTTTGCTAATCACATTACTTCTATATCACTACAACACTTCAAAACCTATGAATTCGTGTATTCATGAAATTTTTACAATACGTACTTAGATGTAATTACAGGATGTATAAATCAAAATCATTTGCGTACCAAACGCAGAAAGGAGAACCGAGTCATATCACGTTACGTCAGGAATAGAAAAGGCCATATTTCAGTCCATACACAGTAGTAATAAATATTAAATTTTTGCAATAGTCAATAACGGAGAATGGCAGGATGGAATTTTAAACGTGATTTTTATTCTCTTTCAAAGCTGCCTAGGTTTATTGTTAAAAGTTTATTAATAAAAATAACTTGGGTCCTTTCAACTTTTTGGTCCAGATTAGAAATAATACCTATTGATGATTTTTTTTTATTGTAGCAGTCACAATCGATACTATACTAGTGGTTTGAAATCCAAACCAGTGGACTATCACCTCAGAACGTCACATTTTTGAAAAAAGACTTGAGCACGGTTTGCTGAAGACAAAAGGTTTGTTTTGGTGATTTCATAAGGACCAGTGTCCGACGTGTATTTTTTACATTAAGGGTTTCAGGATTCTTTTATGTACTATGCTAAGTTCCGTTCATTCCCAATGTTGCCTCTTTAGGTGGTGTAACACGAGTTAGCCGCAACTCGCGGCTCGCGCGGCCTCCCTGCCCCACCCACAGCCCTGTGACAACTGGATGGATATATTAATATAATCTATATAGCTAGTGTCTGTTCGTAGTTGTACCTAAAGATACATTTTGGTTTAGATCAGTTAGGTTCTTATTTTATAACTTACGGTATTGATTTAACTTTGTAAATAGACTTGAAACGACTTTTTTACTTGGGTACCTACGTTATGTGGAAATGAATTATTACCAAATAAAGGGACTCTTCCCTTAGCTCCAAAACGATAAATGTGTGATAATCTGCATAATCACAAAAAGGTGATATGGTACCTACATTATTTTGATGAACTTAATTGCGTAGTAATAATAAAAACTTACATTGTTATAAAACGCAATTAATGACATTTCTAATTTTATGTATAATCAACGTTCGGTTCGAAGTACTATCATAAATTTCTCCCTCCCTTAAGCGAATACTCGACAGAGGGATAGAGGGCGTTGCATTGCGTGACCTCTTATCGATCGCGTCGCGCTGCTCGCCACTTGTTTACTCCATTAATTTAAATAATCAATATCTATTCTTGACATTGTCAGCGTTAAGAGTAGGGACGAGTTCAGAACAAAAGCTCTACGTATTCAACGATTGTGAAATTAAACAGACTTTAAGATGACTTTTCATTGCGTCAACGGGCATATTGTTAGGTTTACTGTATTGGCTTTAAAAATTAAATTAAACCTCGAAACATTCAGTTTTCAATGTCATCTTTTACTTTAATTTAAAATCTTGATAACGAATTATGGGAGTTAGAAATCATCCTCCATTTAACCAACTTGAACCAGTGTACGCAAGAGTGGAATAATCAATAAACTTTTAAAAGATTTAGATTACCTATCTATCTTAATACTCCGCCAACCCGCATTTGGGCAGCGTGGTGGACTATGGCTTTTATTTTCTCATCTCTGAGAGGAGACCCGTGCCCTGCAGTGGGACAATAATGGGTTAAACATAAGGATGATGATCTATCTGAATGTTGGGTCTATAAAATATAAACGAGTTGACTGAACAAAATTTATTCCCTGCTCTGTTCGAGTATAGCCTTGTCAGCGTCGAGTGAATATGTCAAGCGTTGGCTACAAGTGTCTGGCATCGGGAAATACTACATCTTTTGAGTTTATCTTGATAAATTCGATTGATACATGTATCATCGTCACCGTCAAAGTAGTTTAGATTTAGAACACTCAATAACGATA
>DWKW01000833.1:0-14435 GCA_018250115.1 Doberes anticus
GCGAAGATGATGGGATGATATTCATATTATTCTGAGATTTTAATGATAAATTTAGAATTTGTTTTTGGTCTGTATGTCCATGACACTGAAAATCCTAGTGTGGGGCTGCGAGTGTGAAACGTTACCAATATTTATTTAAAGTTTAAAGTGCGAGCACTATGTTACTTTACGGCAAAAACTGCCGACCAGGCAAGCGCCACTCTGGTTGAGCCTTAATTAAAACCTCAACATTTCAATACAAGAAGATACTAAAAATATACTGCTACATTATTTTCCGCTTATCAGCGTTGAAGCTGCCTGGTGGACTTTGCCATGTTACAGGTACATATATGTAAATTGAATAGTTTACCTATGTTTAAGTTTTTTACTGTATTTAGTACTACTTACTTACCTACGTACCTACTTATCTCACGGATTTATGAGAACTTTTGTGTTCTTATCAATCTCATTATAACCTAGTTACTTTACTACTTGTACTTCATGAATCATATCTTTTTACCCAGGAGTTATTAGATTCTAATAACAATAAAGTTTCAGTTAACTTCAATTACTTCATTCAATGTCAAACGTTCCAATGCGAATTAAAGTAGGATTAGTTTTTCAAAAGTATTGCAAAAAAGGTTTTTTATACAACACATCCGAAGCTGAAATATTGAACCGTGACCTAGATATACTTTCAATAGTCATAGATTTCGTAATTGACTCTGGCCTGTATTTAAACGTCCATTTGAAGTTCAATATCAGGTCAGAGACCGATTGAGTTCGCTAACAATAGAGTCAAAACAATGCGATAACCTATTTTAAAGCAAACGTGCATACAATGAGCACGCCTACATTGTAAATACGTACTGGTACTGGTACCTACTGGTCAATAGCTTATGACCTCCACGTAAGATTGTAATTATTACTAATACGAAGTTTTAGCGATCTATTTTTCATGCTACGTCATAAATGTTGTACGTAACTCGAATGTGGAGCTAACTATATTAATGTCTCAATTTCCTTAAATATATAGAAGAACCCAACGACCTACTAATGAAGTATTTACCCTCTCTGAATTATTTACCCTCACGATCTACCTTACTCTACAATACTGTTGACAGTAGAATAAAAAATAGTGATAAGTTGTCGGTTAATTTCATTAAAACAATTGACACCTATTTGAAAATGTATTTATATTACCTGTTAGTAAAATAAAAATTACATTGGAATACCTAATACCTTAAACTGAAAGAATACCTGAGTAACAAGTAAGAGATAAAGATAAACAGCCACAGAAAACGCAGCGATGCCTGTATACCCGTTTGCTGTGCTGACTACTCTACTTTATAAAAAAAAACTTCGTATAGATAAATAATAGTAAGACTATCATTAACTAAATAAATATTGACTTTATTACATTTTAATTTCCTATGGTGAGACGAACTAATCATAATTATAATGTAATAACTTCGATATAAGAAGAGTGTAGATCCGCTTCGTTGCGTTCTATTCGTATTCTCTGTGTGTTTTTTGTAACATCTCTAAATTCGTAAGGTCAATAAGTAAACTACTTTCCAAAGTTGATTGCAGAGCGCCTTTCACGAGGTAATTGTTGTTGTACTCTCGTTTTTGTTATACAATGCTGTTTATCAAATGTAAGAAAGCGGTAATAGCGCCGAACTATTGTAAGGACTTTTTACGCGCTGCGACATTCAATCTTACGACAGAGAATAAATTGCAACCGGAGGAATAATGCTACATTTACCTACATTAAAATAATGTGTCTTAGCCCTACTAATACTTTATAAATTCCTTGCAAAGGTGCGACCAAAACTTACATCTCAATAAGTAACTTGTCTAAAATTATAGAACCTCTGTTATGGTGCTTTTTAATGTTAAAAAGGTCAGAGAAGATAGGACATAGGGTTTATAACTCTCAGGCATGTAAGTTACCTCATATGGTTTTCGTTCACCGTTTAAGCAAGTGCTACCTTAGGTACTTCCTATACGCATATTATTTCAAAAAAGTAGAGGTGAGTGCCGGAATTCGTATCCCGACCTGAGTTTCTTAACCATTAGGCTCACAAGATTACTACACTTATTCTTCATAGATATAAGTAATTATTCTTAGGGATACGTTATAGCGAGATGGCTTACTATAAACGGGTATTGCAAAAATGCCTTTAAAAATTCGCTGGTTTGAACAAGGCCTAGGAAATCAGACCGACCAGGCGACCCCTAAAGTTAATCACTCGGTAAATGATCCGTATCGAAAACCAGTTGACTTTTTTGTAGCAATTTAATTTAATTTACGTTACACTGTTACTCAATTAACTTACTTTTATGTTATTGTATTCTTTTATATCTATTCAGATAACTTGTTTTAATAGGTTTGTTTGATTCGTTTGATGTTCTTTGCGTTCGGGAGATTGTACGAATTATTTAGACATAAAATTTGTGAGTGCAAAATTTTATACGAAAGTAAATCTCCTCTGATTTACCCTTATATTAATATATATCCAATCCTAGGAAGTATGCTACCTTCTCATCTTCAACATACAAGCTCCTTTTACAAATTAGGTAAAAAATTGCTTTTGTTCAACATAAGTATAGATAGGCTTTTAGATGAGCTTTTCCTTCAAATTATGCAAAAGATAAGATTGTTAGATATTACATTTTATGGCATTATTATTGTTAAGAAAATTGCACAAAACGCCGTGATGATTATTTGCAATCAATACATAGACTTTGTCATCCTCGTCAAGTATGTGTATGATTTTACATTCAGCATGAATTACACTTTCAACAGACATAAAGATGTGCCACGTTACCACCCTTAGATTGTTCGAAACTACATGCATCCACGTTTCTCATCCGTAATGACAAGCGTGCCAGCATCAGCGTCCGTCGAAAACTATAACCTAGAACTCTTAAAAGCAATATGAAAAGGCTTTTCAAGCGATCGTAGCGTAACGAACTCCAACAACTTTAGTTTGTAGTGTTTTACTGTGAGCCAAATGTAATAATTACATGACATACTGTGAAGGATAAATCTGTGTCTATTGCGTACTTGTACCTAATGACGAATTAATTTATTTGTTATTATTTAATTGATTATTGGAATTGCAAAATATTAATTTCTATATTTTGCAATTCAAATAATCATCGAAATATCATCAGTCAAAGATTTGTTCATTTATTTGAATGCTGTTCTAATATAAGAGGTATTTTCCCGACTTGCTAGACAAAACCCGTAGGTAATAGGCGTAATAACTCAGTTAAAACACGATTCATATATATAATTTAATATTTATGTATGTATCATGAGTTTTTAGCTACATTTTTTTAAGGTTTTGTATATAAGATATAAGATGGATATAAGAATTTTCGGCATCGCATAATTATTTCCGACGATTATCGCTACATACAAACTTAATACAATAAAAAAAAAATTATCTCTTCGTAATATTAGTATATATATATATAGGATGTTCAATAAAAATCTGATTATAAGTATTAATTTCAAACAAACACAACAAACCGTAGTCGTAAATAAAGGCTATTACTGATGCGGAACATCCGATACCGGGCTACCCAAATTAATGAAGTTTATATGCGTGCAGTTGCTATCAATATCAAAAAAAACATTATATAATGTTACACGTAACTGGCGAAAGTAGTGCATATCCGCTTCATCTACAATTATGAGTGGCGTATCATTATAGGTCGATTAGTGACCACTTACAAGAATGGCGAGCAAAAAACTATTGCAGTTTTTTCTTCATAGACTAAGTTCAGATAATCATCTACGCGTGATAGCACGCCACCGATCTCTTCAATACCACCAAGAGTAGACTGCCTGTAAATTCGGAAAGCTGTTGTATAGCTACGCACTTTTTTGAACTTTATGTAACCGCGCAAGCTGTAGAACATGTCGCGAGATCGTTTGAAAACCGATCTAGACTGGTCTTCTGCCTTAGTCATTATTTATAAATATTAATATATATTTAAGTATATTGTAATGAGCTAGGAAACACCAATGGTCATAGGACATGTAGCTCGGCCCTAACGGCGGTCGATGGCCGAAGTTACGCCGAAACTACTGCGGGGGCCGGGGCAGAGTGCTGGGGAAAGAAACCAATTTACCTACAAAGCGTAGAACGTTATTCCATTCCAGACCAATTATAGGTGTCTTCAGCTTCCTTCCAGACAATACAAATATATTTAAAGGAATAAAATGTCATTAGGTGGTCTGAATGCGAGACTGTTCTATGAAAACAAATAAACCCAGAGGATCGCAAATTATTACTAAAAATGTATATAAATAATCACATAATTATAAGCGATTGAAGCATAGGCACGTTACAAACATATATCTACTCCTTTATTTATGAAAATAAGTTTGACATTCAGTTTGATATTTATTAGAAACTAACCGTGCCTCGCGGTTTCACTCGCGTTAGGTCGTGTCATGAAATTATCTTCGAACCACCTTAATCCATTTCTATCGAAAATTATATTACCGTAGTTCTTTGCAATGTGTAATGTGTATACCTAAGTAGAAAATTTTACGAGTCTTAACGGCAAAAACTATACCTAATACTTTAATTAAAACTTGCAATCCTTTTTATCTTTATGTTGTATTAACATGAAAAAGTAGTTATCATGACATAACATATAACACATAATAGTTAGACATATGATATCGCTGACTTTTTTGTAGATATTGATGTACTTACTCTATAAAACTGTAGTACATCACTTTGGTCTATCTTCAATAATTTCCGCAGCGTACGCAATATGTGTAAGGATTTTTTGGAACTTTTTTACACTTTGGGTTACATTGAAGTTTTCATATTCTATTGCCTATGTGCTTCAGGGAAAATGTAGGATTTCAACGGTAAGAGATTTTTCAAATCTATCTAGTAGTTTCGGAGCCTATTCAATGCAAACAAACAATCAAATCTTTTCTCTTTATAATTAGTATAGTATTAGTAGATAATATAGATATTAAGGTTTTAACTGAATTCGAAACTAATGGGACTAGTGTCCTTTTTTAGGTAGGTATGTCACAGGTGTGTATAAAGTGTAGGTCGTGTATTGAACGTCGTTGTACTGTTTATCCCTGAACAGATGGTTCTATCATCAAACAGGATTTCAATATATGACTGATATTGCTTACTTACTTACTATAATAAGGATATTATAGTTATTTATGGTCGAGTCACTGAACTGCACATTACGCTAATACGCGCTTATCAATTATAAAGATTCTGGATGAATGAACAGAATTATTGTCTCAAAATTCATGTTATAAATAATAATTTTTACGCTCTTAATATTTGAGGAGATACCAGTGATTCTGCCAATTAAGAACTTACCGTAGCAGACCGTAACTTTTAAAAATAATATTCTTTAATCAATGTAGTTCAACTTCATAATACCTACTAATATCTACAATTTGTCACTACTAGGTACTAGAAATAAAATCGTAGATAAGCAGGTGATAGGTACCTACACCTACATATATTCGCCCTTTTGAGACTTTTTCTTAAACGTTATCAATTGCCTTATAGAAACACAATAAGAGGAACTATAGAGAAGATGTTGCTTTCTCACAGCATTGTGCAGAGAGTACGATGTCATTAACTATTTATCATTATCCAGTAAAAAGCGAAGGCGTTCTGCGGAAAGTAAAAGTGCACGCAGAAGTCACTGAACTAGTCGATGTAAATGCAACCTGACCGATAGTGTACTGCCATTTACGGACCAATAAATTAAATACACGAATAAATGTCGCAATAATAAATAACTCACATGGTTATCGAGTGTAGCGACATCTGGAGCGCGTAGTTCCCTGCAGCTTGCCGAATTTAATACGAAGATCACAAATAATATAGCCACTGGTCTCCATGGGCACATTGTTGAGGGTCCGATGTCGAGCGCGATGTTATTATTTGGAGGCGCCACTATTTATTTGCGCGACATCTCCGCGCGGTGCGTCACTGACGAATTCGGTGACAACAACTCAATGGGATCATTTCGCAAACGAACCGCGGGGCGACTGTCGGCCGCGGCCGCGCGGATTCCGCTCTGAGCCACCGGGGTCTTCGGCCACCACTTCGCGTACTTTCTCTTCGAACCAAAAACTTAATGCTGAGATCCAACGCCCCACCGCCGGTGTCAGCCCACCACCGAAGACAACCGCAGGCGCATTGTGCTGCCGTATTGGTAACCACCAAAATTTGGCTTTGTAGGACTAAATCTACATAGTTACGTAATAAAATATTTAGACAGTAGAGTGATACGTTGGAAATCAGGTTTCTTCACATTTTACATACAAACCTATAGTACCTATAGTAGGTACGTAACAATAGCAACAATTTGAAAGAAGGTACCCGCGGCAAAAACAAACAGATCTCGTAAGAAGGTACGTATTTGAACAGCTAGGTAAGTTGTCAGTTGCAAAGAAACCTCGAGGGTAAGTACAAGCTGATTCAAAACTATATAAACTTACCTATTGGTGTCAAATAATTCCTACATTATAATAGGAGAATTTAACAATAACTGGTCGTTAATAGTTTACATTTAAAGAGGCGTAGTAAACGAATGCAAGTCTCTTGATGTTAACAGCAATCATTACAATGTCGCATCCATCTCCAAATTCCTTTAAAACCTCAAAACCCAAGCCTTCTTCAATGAACTCATCATTGATGCTTTACACGAACACGAACTGGAACGCCTCGTGATGTAGTTAACCAACCACATGCTGCACATATTATAAAATTACTATTCAAATATTGCATAAACACTACTAATTATTCAAAAACTGTTAAAACTATTCAAAATCACGATGGTCCAGTAACTACATAGTTGTATGGATACAGTACGGCTGCTGGATTTTCCACGCTGATAAATGAAAGTGAAATCATGCGTCTGTTCTTCCGCAACACGATGGCCGACATACCCCTGAAGCAGACACGTAATAATATTTATGATGCTTCTTGCTTACTAAAAACCGTGCTTACTTGCATTAGCGTAAAGCCCTTAAGTCTATTATTTCTAATTTTTTTTATGTTGGTTTTAAGTACCTATGTTAACGTTATTGAAATAAGGATAATATTTTTTTTGGTATCATTTTCTGTCTATTTCCCATTAAAACAGTTTTACTAGTTTTTGCGTTAATAGCGAACAGACAAAATTCAATTACCTTTTTTTCTTATCTTTATTGAATGTAACAAGACTGGTTAATCTTGATTTAGGCATTAGAGAGCTAGGTTACTGAACCATCATAGGTTTTGTAACGGGTAGACTTGGGTTTCATAAAAGTATACTAAGCGTATACTAAGTTAAAGGTACATATGACGATGTAGTCTTTCAGCTTCAGCATGCTAAGTTAAGCGTAGGTGACGGTAGCTTATGGCATGCGATGTTCACCATAAAAAATTCTCTGTAGCCCTTCGGCATAAGGCACATGAGTCATATTGGCGAGGCCAGAAATTAGAAAAATGAACCTAAATTATAGTACTCGCTACCTCTTTTAAAGAAGAAAATTAATAACAATAGAGGTAGGTATCCCAATAATTGATTGTAATATGATAAGTGAACAAAATCTTTTAGAACTATTTATTTTCAACTTATTAGTTACCCTTATGGAGAATATCGCATCGGATTTTTGTTGGGTCGGATCAGAGGCAAGTTTGCTGCATCAAATACTGCCACCATACAATCTTCTGTTCCTGTTCTACAGCTTGGTACGGGTTCCCTTACAGAGAGAAGGGTTTAGGCGACAGTCCATCAAGTTGGCCAAATGCGAATTGACAGACTACGTGCTAATTACATCATGGATAACTTTTAGGTATGCAGTTCTCGCCACGATGCTTCAACGCAAAGCATGTGATAATTGGTTCCTAAAATGTAGAAAAATTGAGATGGATACGGAGATCCGAACCCGGATCCATTGGAGCGAGACGCAGAATAGAAACATTAGTAATTAATACATTTTTTGATTGCATAATATAATGTAAATAATTTTATAACGAAGTATGTACCTACAAGTATCCTATATTTTTATTTTGTAGCCAATATCTAAAAGCCCTCAAAGCATATCATTAGAATCATTAAAGAGTAGTATCATAGGTGATCTTTGTATCGCGGTGACAGTATGACAAAACATTCAATTTTTTATTTATTTCTATAAACAATATTGTTTATTAATGACATATCACTACTTTTGTTGCAGACTCCAATTTCCGAATGAAAAAAACACGTAGTAACTAGTATTAGGTACTACTACGTAGATATGTGTACCTATATTATTGTAACATCCAGATATCCCATCGTTTAGTAATGATTATTTATTAATTCAAATTGATTTTATTATCTACAGAAATAATTCGATTTACAATTTTATTGTTCAGTCTATATTATTATGTACTTTGCTTAGTACATGCCATGATTCTTATCTTTCGAGTTCTAGATTTTACATTATCTTTCCAAATAGATAATCTACAAATCTCATGGTGGTGGTCACATATCAAAAGCTCACCTGCGGCGGCAGCTATAGCACTTTCTCCCGTAAAGAGTGATTAGGCAGAATACACTGGGATAGGCATTCCAACTTAGTCTTCAGAGTAGCAACGCATAGGTAATTCTACAACCTCGAACAGAACTTCGGGCCTTAGGTGACTTGGATGCTCGTCAGCAACTCCTTTGATGTAAATATTTTAAGAAATATATATATATATATATATTGTAACATCCAGCCATCCCATCGTTTAGTAATGATTATTTATTATATATATATATATATATATATATATATATCTCCAACAGTGGAGGGACACAGGCTGATGACATGACATGACATATATATACTGTTCCCTAAAGGATCTACGGCCTATATGTATAGTAATTTGGAACAGATTAGAATAGAGAAGAATGATCAAACTGTATATGGGCGGTAAAAAGGGTTCTGTACCCCTATAATGCACCCCTGTTACAGATCCGATAATCGGACGCTAAAATACCTAAACGTCACTTTCATTTCTTTCATTACAATAATTTAGCAAAAAAAAACAAACTTAATAGTATTCTAGCAAAGATTTATCAAACCTTTATTTCAGTCAAAATATGGGCAACGTGATCATATAGTGGTAGAATATTTTGGTGTATCTGTACTGTATTCTGTAGAGAAGAAATAAATACTAGATACATTTAATTAGTTTACATATGTACTTTAAAAAAAATGCAATAAAAAGTTTGACAAAATAACTTTTTAGAAACAATCCTCATAAAAGTAAGAATAAGTATGTAAACATTATTCATTGAAAATATTTTTTACAACGGGCTGTATGAGATTTGCAAGTACCTAATTATAGTAGCAATCTCAGGATTTTCAAGCGGTTTATTTACTTTTGGGAACACTGATTCCCAAAGGCATGTCCATATTAAATATTGTGAAGATTAGGTAAATAAGCGCCTGATTATCCGATCTATAGATGTAACAAGATTCTCGGACGCTTACATTTTTTGAACGACATCCTATTATTTCATTCTTTACGTGGTGTGGGAAAAATAAAAACACAGTAGGTATGTATCTCAAAAAGAATTTATTACGACTGACTGAAGTATTCGAAATATCAGACATTAAAAAAAATGGTTTAAAAAATTCACTAACATGACATGCTGACATGACATAACATCTCAACATTATCCTCATTTTATTATAGAATTCGTAAATTTAAGGATAGTGAATATTTTAAGCATTTTCAGTTAGGTGTGTACGATAAAAATTATTTTATAACTTCATAAGCTTACCTTCTCCTGACAGTTTTGCAGAGCGACAGCCCATAATCGCCAAGTTGTTTTCATGGAAATAAAATAATTGAATTAACATAAAACAAATAAAGCAAAAAAATAAACCTGCAATCTTTTTATTTTCACCGTATTATGTTGTGTATGTTGATGTGTTGAGTTATAAAAAACAGGGCTAAATGAATAATATTACTAAACGTTAATGATAACTAATAAGAAATTTTCCTGCAGAGATTAGTAATCCACTAGTAAGTGAAATAATAAATCACCACTGGGCGCGTTAATACCAACGTTGAAAACGCAATTAAAAGAAAATTTTAAACTATTTGTTGCTGGTCGTTTTAAATGTTCTTTTTATCATCTCAAACACTTTAAACGCAGTTTATTCCATGAAGGCATAATTAAATGTCCTTCACTACGATTACGTTAATTACAACTAAATCTAGTGTTGCCAATGTGAAGAGCGAAGACTTTCGAAATCGATACTTTTTGTTTTCTAAAAAAAAACGGGTTCAAGTTTCTGGGTGTTCTATGCCTATTATTGAATAAAAATATACATAAAAAATATGATAATATTTGAGAGCACGCAACACAACTATTGGGAATGAAGTATTGACTTGGGTGATTTACAGATAGCGATTACTAAACCTCTCAAGCAGAGGTTTAGTAATCGCTATATTATCGCTATTACCGTTTGTCGGACATTCACGTTCTTCTTAGCTCCTAACCATTTTACCGCACGCAGCCCGTTTAGGCCATCTAGTGACCATTTATGTAATATTGGCCTATTATCAAACTAACAAAAGATAGACAACTATTCTCGTAAAAGTAATAAAATAAAATACAACGAAATCGCAAGCTTTGACAACGATGACCCAATAATAAGAAATGAAAGTAGATACATACCGCGGGTCCAACATACACAAGATACCTACATACGTGTAATCTATAAGTTAGCTTCAATGCCTTTCGAATAATTGAGGCTTGTGGCATTATTATACGGTCAACATAATTATTTATAAATGCACATTTTTAAACTACAGCGTGATAAATTTCATTAAAGAAAATCCTGTGCCGCGCATTTACATTATTGGTTTTGGTCATGTTTGTCGGTCACCGAATAATATAAATTGTTATCCAGATGACAGAAGCCGGGTCAGACTATAGTTACTCTTATTCTAAAGAGACCGTTGACAAGCCATTAGCGATACTCTTCAGCAGAGGATCTTAATAATCTTGATATTTAAGTTACTGAATTTAAATACACAGATTCATTTTCCTTATAAAAAGTGCGTAACCTTAACATCAATATTGCAAAAAAAAACTGATGTTTAAGTTAAACACTTTCTTCTTTCAATACACCTCTCCTCGTTATTGCAGTAAAATATAAATATCTGGGAACTCGTTGAAAATTTAGGCAAATACAAATTTCCCGCAGGGTTAAATACGATTCAATTAATACTATGAAGTTTAAAATATACTAAATGTTGTAGATCCCTATGTATGTCGTAATCGTAGTCGTTTTCTGGCACTAAGTGATTCCAAAAATAATCGTTTAATAAATCGAAGTTTTCTAACAATTTATTAAAAATATTTGAACTATATTTCTCAACTTTATTAATCGACCGATTTTAGGATTCACCGGGTTTATGACGTTTGTAAGTAGATCCTTCAGATTGCACAAGAACCAGTGGATTAGGTTGATGTTTTGCAAATATGAAGACAAACATTTCGTTTACATACTACACTCGGCTGGTCATCCTGAAAACTCAACTTTTCCATATAGAACGAACAAAATACCGTTTCTTTTTTTGGAAAATCTTCATTCGTAGATATGAGTAGAGGCTACAAAATATAGGCACAAATTCAATCAAGTATCAATAACGTGAACGAATAGATACCAACCTACGGCAATTTCGAAAATATGTACAGTGCAGTAGAAATTGAATTAAACAATCCAGTTCAGTTCAAATTGTAAAATAATCTCAAGAATCTTCGATTTCGTTGACAAAATGCGCCTAGTAAGATGTAGCAAACAATGCCGGATACCTAAATAGAACTAGAAAGATATATATATAGAAAAACAGGAAAGATGGTTTATTTTTATCGTTTTATTCTTCTTTGTCTACTACCTCCCAGCCTAATTGCCGCCTGGAGCGACAGGCTCCGTTTGCCGTAGGTAGGCTGGCCCTGCTTCCTGTCCAGTGCAGTCTACCCAACCACACCATTCAAACTGAAACAGCAATGCAAGCACTACTGCTTCACAGCAGAAATTGGTGTAGCGATGATGCTGCCACACGCAAACTAATCCAATCTATGTTTACCACATTTGGTCAGCTCAAACAATTGACTTACCATAAACGAACTTACATATTCGGTTAAACCGAATACGGTCGACGAATTCGGCCATCGACCTAAGGTAAACGCGGCATTATGTTAAATTAAGTTTATCTGGAAATATATTGATTACAACTGATTTATTTGAATATTCAAATAATTGCCCGATCCACTAGCTATACAAATACCTACAATATTGTTTCGTCTTTGCTAAGAACTATTTATACAGAAAACAAAATGTATTGTAATAGGAAAGCACTAAACAAATAAGAAAAAACCTAATGCTAAAGGAAGAATCCCATTTTAATAACAAATATTAACCACTTGGAAGACCCACTTTAAAAAAGGAGCAGTAAATTTCATTAAAATTGTGACTCCAAGCTTAACAAAATGGCAGCTGTGTTATGCATGGATGTCATCAGAAATTTGTTCTGGTTATTTTTGTTGTTTCCTTGTCTAAATGACTCAACAATTGCAACCTTAATCATTGTCCTCTATAAGGTGTTATTGACTGATAATAACCTAGACATGCCTACACAGCTTCAGGCAACAAAAGCAATTTAGTTTCAGCCTTATCCAAGTTTCTGGAGACTGAATAATTAGGCTAATTGAGTTAGATTTCAATAACCAATTATATTTCAAGGCAACTTTCATGTGGCTGGTCTCTATAAGCTGTTCATTGTCACTCCCAATTTTACAAAATATATCTTTCATGATCCCACCAATATCTACCCCCAAAACCCTTCTGTCAACTCATTGCTGATTTCCATAATTGTCAAAATGTTAAATTATCTATATGGATACGGGGAGTACGAATCAGGATGGCATTGGCTTCTAATGGACTGAATGCTATTGTCAGAAGTTAGAAGTCAGTAATTTAGGTAGCATTTATATATTTTTTCGTAACGTAGCTTTGGTACATAATCCACTTCAATCTCCAAGACACAGGGCAACTGCCATCCTGATCCATAACATGGGGCTCAATATAGAAAATAAATTTTTGGAAAGTAATAGACAGTAAACACTAATGACACTGAATTTTATTAACCTTTTAAACTAGCTTGCAATAACCTGACAACATAATTTTTGACAGTGTTTCATACAATCCAATGGTATCAGAATGCATTTATTTCAGCACTATGTATTCTAAGAAAGGAATATATAAGATCTAAAGAAACAAGCCTAATCTTGTATTAAAATTTTATTGTTACATAATATTGAATTATCCTAAGAGTTCATTATAACCTATGCGTATTTTTATGTTCATAACAACTATTTGAGAACTTAATACTGAGTGAAGTCAGAAATTAAAATAATCATGATCATTCAAAATTCTAATTGTCAACTAAACTCTGATCTCAATTACCTAACTTCCATTGTGAGGCAATTCTTACAGTTAAATCCTAAATTGTACTTATTTATCAGTAAGTCCTATAATATATCCTCAATTTCACAAACTATTATACCTTAAAAATATGTCACGATAAGTACCTAGGTACTACAATAAATAGAAGGTCAACTTACATATCAGTACAAGTAAAAATAATCTATTCATATTTCTCTAATATAAAGAAAAAAATAGTAACTACATTCTATTGATTTTCTGACTGCTTCTCCTAGGTGGTCTCGCATGTAGACCAGAGGTGTGTATCTAGTGCTCCGGAGCGTACTGCCTACACTAGCACGGTATACTCTGCTCTACTAGTGTACTTAGCACGAAACCTAGAGATTGAAAAAACATTAAGTCAATCAATATAATATTCTAACACTAAGGGGCTACCTGCATAGCATTAATAGTTGGAACTATCACTAACTGCTCAATAGATATCTTTTCCTAAACTAAATTAATGCTATGTAGTGCTCATTCTCAACCTAGAAAATATAACGCAATGACTGCAGACAGCCTATTCATTTAATGATGCAAAATATTTTCAAGATATGATCATTTCCATTGTTGTGATGTGAAATGTTAAGTAATGATGGTTCTTGAAAGTTGCATACTCACATAGTTTAGAATCTTCCACCTCTTCCACCTTGCCCACCTCCATAGTTACCACTGCCACTGCCATAACCACCGCCTCCACCACCCTGGTTCATGTTATAAGGAGTAGAGCGGTTGCTGCCATATTGTTGATTGCGAGTGGGCCCACCACTATATCCTTGTTGTCCATAATTACCAAAATCTTGGTTACCGCCCCATCCTCCCCTCTGATTTCCACCTCCATATCCACTGCCTTGGTTACCCCATCCTCCCCCTTGGTTGTTATCCCAGGGATTGGAGTCGTTCCATCCACCCTGAT
>DWKW01000834.1:0-14432 GCA_018250115.1 Doberes anticus
TATTTCTGTGTGTGTCCATAGCACCCACGACACAGTTTTAATCCTACTGTGGAGCTATGAGTGTGTAACGTTATTTATTTATTAATATGCATAAATTTTATTTATTTATTAGGCTGAAATAATGTAATCCTAACTTGGCGCACATATGCCCATGCCCTGAATAAACATAACATGAGTGTGATCTATTTTTTTTTAATATTCAACGAGCATGCAGGCCATCTGATTACCACTGAGGTCACTCAGGCCCGTGGATATCGACATCAAGCCTATCCTATCCTAGTCCTATCTAAGGTTATATGTGGATGCGTTGCTGTCCAGTGTCTTCTTACTTACTACATCCTTTAAACTGAAATACAGTAATGCTCACAGTGCTGCTTTAAGGCGAAAATATGTAGGTACAACGGTGCTTTTTGTCTTGAGCAAAAAAAGATACGAAATATTTTTTTTGTCCTAAATATACGCGTACGACATCGTGATAACACATTAGGCTTACTATAAATTGATTCCTACAGTTTATTCCAATTCCGACATTCACTAAATATTTAATGTAACGTTTCCTTATAGCCAGTGCTTGATTTAAGGCAACATAACATTAATCAAAGTTTCAAGTAATAAGATCGACTTAGTAAAATATTTATATAAAATGGTCATTTTAAGACGCTATAAATAAAACAATAATTTCCACAATCTACACCAAACTTCACACTTGGCGAAGTAAGTCAAGTATCGGAAAAGTAATTTCACGTCATTAATTAGTCGTAAGCCGCAATAAGAGATTTCTATTCTCGCCTTAAAGTTTCCTTCATCTTATGAATGAGTAATGAGAAAAGTTCCCTTTCACAAGTAACTGTGTAACAAAATTGTAATGATTAATATCCCGACAAAGACGTAACATGTGTTCTTAAAATGTTGTTTGAATAACTTTTCCGTTCGTATGCTCAATTTATTGAGGCAACAATGCATAATACTATGGTTTATGTTCTACCAAGGTTTGTCTGGAAGAGCTGGTTATCGTTACGAAAAATATTGAACAGTTATACGTCTCACTGACAATAAGAAGCTACAAGCGCATGCTTAATTTCTAATGGCATTCTCTGTCAATCCTAAGTGTTGGAGAGAAATCGCAAGACTGTGATCATCTTTGGTACTTACCTACTAAGTAAAATTCAGGTGGTATTAAAATTAAGTCTTACCTTTACTATAAGGGTAGTAGGTATTTAAAAGAATGAAACATGAAATGTTAAAAAACCAAATACTTAAGATATTCACTATTGGAACCTGTTATTGAATTTTATTTTAAAAGAGTAGCGTACAAACATGAGACGATGGTTGTAGAGTGTTATGACAGTTATCATATTCCAACTCAGACCTCAGGCGTAGCACTGAATCCGCGTTCTACCTCATGTAGGATTTCTGACCAATTTGAGGTTGGATGTGGATGTTCATCGGCTGCAGTGTCCACTTAAAATCAGATGGCATGTCATTTCGTTTAGTATAAAAGAAAAGAAAATGCAATCTACCTGATAACATAGCTCTTCGATTGTGGATCGTTGGATGACGATCCGGACAGGAGGCGATCCAAGCTTAGTCCGCAAGAGTAGCATTCACATAAAACCTTTGATAGAACTTCGGTCCTGTACGTAAATGTCCATGGTCTGCAATTACCACTTCAAGTCAGGAAGATTCCATATTATACTAGTTCATAGTTAGTCCATTCATATAAAAAAACATATATCTTATAACAAACTTACTTCCATAATTTAAATAATACGTTTTATCTGCGTATTGCCTTGTTTAATTTTTTATACTGTTCTATTGTTTAATTGCTTTATATTTTTGTTTCAGGTATACTTTTCTTGTTACACGAGATCCAATTAGTGTTCCTTTAATGTAAGCATTATTATTCGATACTTGTTCATTGGCGTAGATTTTAATTATAATATTTGTTTATATTCTTATTCTATCCTATTTTCAACGACTTTTGTGCTGTTATGATATAACCAAGAATAACTGCAAACATTAAAAGATTTTTTGTTCAGAAATGGAGTATTAAACGAGCATGCATCGTTGATGCGACTAATATTAAGTAGTCACTGAAATCTATGATTGAGGTCATACGTGGATGCGTTGTTATTACCGAGGACTAAGTTAGAGCCGTTTCCTTATCACATCCTTTAAACCAGAATAGCAGTGACAGCAGTTCTCCTTTACGACAGGAAAAAGCCTATTGCAGGGTAAAAAAAGAACAGGTGCAGTACATCATTTTACATTTTTTACTCGTATGATGAGACAATATAATAAATATATGTAATCGAATTTCTTTGTAAGCAGATTTTCTACTGATCTATATTCTGCTGATTCCTGAGAGTCGCTTCTGCTCGTATGTTAAGCTTATATAACTTTGAAAGCCCCGGAGTGGAAAAATTATAATTCGTAAAATTTGCCTTTCTGATAAGCTAACATCGGTCTTAGTTTTATATTAAAAATATTAATTTTAAAGGGTTTGTCAAACCACCTAAACATACATATGTAGTCGCCAAACGATGTGATACATCAAGTGCTACATCAAAGTAATTATCGTAGCATCGATGATGCTTTAAAAAACTCTTAATGACGGTTACTCATTTTCATATTAACGGAATAGCAAACGAGCATATACAGGTCATCTTGTCACAAATGGTCACTGCAGTTCTCGTACATCCATATTTAACCTTATATAAACCTGCAGCGGAAATAGGACCTACATAAGACTCTACTAGCACCAATGCCGCCGGTAATATAATAAATTACTTCGTTTGTTATAGTTTTTCATCACTAACTTATAATTACTGAGCCAGTAATTGTTCCTTGAATTAATAACAACTACAATATGCATTTTTTTGTAACTTTTCCAAAGCCAAAACAAACACTAGTTTCATAGAATTCAATTACACAGTTAATCCGAAGATAAAACTTTGTTTAAATGGTAACTTAATTTTAAGTCTGCTTCGAGATATTAAATCCGATTGCTATTTTCCATTTCTGCGGAAGCGTGGGTTCAAAATGCAATCAAACGTAGCGATATTTTTTGTATGCAATCGTAATACTGCTAAAATGAGTAATCAACACTTATTGGAATTTCCTTTTATGTAAATTAACACTGAAGTCGAATATGGCGTAGAAAAAATAATTGACAAACGCATAAATAAATAGCTTCATTACTAGCACGTACCTTCCCAGGTATTAGGTACTGTAAACACATATAAACGCCTCATACGCCAGAAAATTTGACATGTTACAAGTTTTACACGCCAATGTTACGCTGCAACAGAAATGGGGAGTGATCGATGTATCCTTATCAAATTTCTTGCTGAGCTTGATAGACCAGTACAGTGACAACGTAAGGTAATAAGACATTATTTATTTAAATTGAAGGAATGTTGTATAATTATTCGTATTATTGCCCTTCTTATAGTTTTACTATCTTTAAACCTTCATTGGTAAACATACGCGTAGAAAAGCAGAGATAAAATCACATAACAGCGTTTTAATTTCGACCATATAAATTATAATTCAGTTTACATCTAATAATAACTTAAAATATTCAATTATTATTGGCAAAGGTTGCTAAAAGCTCACTGCATCTACATCCTGCACAACAGGAAATTAAATTGATATCAAGCAGTGAGCGATTTATTAATAACTAGCTTTTCGTACGCGGCACCGCGCATTTCTATATTTATGGTTCAAGACGACATAACTTTCAAAAACGAATAAAAAGAAGAGAATGCCTTTAAAATAGTCAAGTATTTTTTTAAAAATCTTTTTGTACATATTTTAATTTTCATAATAACAGGTTAAGAAAGTGAGAATAAATTTCCCATGCTTTCCATCTTCTTACTTATATACATAATATGTAGGTACGTATCTAACTTAATATAATGCACATGTTCGTTTCTACAAAATCGCTAATTTATGTTTTTTATCGATTGCTATGAAATTTTAACACCACGGTTTACTTTCATTAAAAGTATCAATTCCTATTCTTCTAACGTTCGAATTTAATTGTTATCAATTACTTAAGCGGTGAAGGAAACTATCGTGAGAAAACCTAACAATTTGACACAAAAATTGTGCGATAATGTCGGCACCTACTGAAAATAGTTGCATAATTTCTAAAACGTTTTTGTATTACAAAATAAATGAACATATAAATATCTATTATCTGTTTCAAAATGCATAGTAAGCCTACCTAAATTTATTAACCAAAAAAGTACAAATGAGAATATGTTTGCCTTTTATTTTACTAACAAAATTCTTTCACAGTCTGAAGATGAATGAATATGAATGAACTGGCCTTTGAAAGGTTTCGGAGGCAAAAATATTTTACGTTTTAAAATTAAAACTGGCGGTACATAATTAATTTACTATTTTAAATTTAGAATTCATGACTTTCTTTGAGTATATTGTGTATGCATGCTGTTTTGATGAGAAACATATTTTATATTTGCCAGGGAAATCAAGGAGATAAGGAATGGGGTGAATATTCGTAGTTCCCCGGGTCCTTAAGCGGGCGAAACCGTGTTTTAAGTTCAGACACAAGACGTGAAGCAGATATCCGTAATATTTTGTAAGCATGCACGTTTTTTCTTCATACTTTGTTTTTTTTATATGAGATGTGAATCGGCGGAGATAATTAATAGACGTATATTTGATAAATATAGGAACGTATAGTACATGACACAAATACATTTCACATTTATCGATTAGGATCAAAGTCGGTTAATAAATCATAGAACACTAGAATGATTTGGTTAAAGGTCTAATTACTACATTATATGAATAAACCTATAACTATATACAACTACTTTGATAAGTAACATATCTTAAGATTGAAACGTAAGAATCTGATTAAATTTGCAGGTTGTCGTAAATCGAACATGTTACAAAAATCGTAAAAGAAAGTTACTGAAGGAAAGTATGGTTAAGTGCGGTACTCGTACACACGTAACGCCTTTTGGAGCTGCAAACTGTAAACGCTTCTCGCGTTTTTACTTTACAATCCTTCGGAGAAAACTTTTAAGACGCAACTGCAATTTTCTAAAAGCAGTGTTTTCAAGTTCACTCATTACTGCACAGCTGTTGGCAGTGTTTCAGAGACAAGTCTGCGATGATTACGTGTTTGAGACAATGAAACGAAAACTAAAACATCTGTAATTTTGAAGTGTTTTCTATATAAACATATCTTTTTCATGATATGATATTATATGATAGTCTTATGTAGATTGCTCGCCTACGGCGGCATCACCGTTGCACCTATTTCTACCGTAAAACAGCAGTGTGAGGACTGCTGTGTTTAGGTTTGAAGGGTTAGGCAGAAGACATCGGACAAGAGGCACTCCAACTTGGTTCTTATGAGTAGCAAAGCAGCCACATACGACCTCAGATAGGACTTTCGTCCTAGTTGAGGTTTGAAGTGGATGTCCATGGGCTGCAGCGAACACTTAACATCAAGTGGCCTGCATGCTCGATTGCTACCATATCAAAATAAAAAATAAAATCTATATACACTTACTCAAATTCTTATGAAGTTATGGCAAACGAGCTTACAGGCTATCTGATGTTAAATGGTCACTGCATCCCCCATGGATGCAGGGACCTTATCATACCTGGTAAACAGTTTATCGGCATTTTGCTGCTGGCAATTTTAGTCAATATTTTTAAAATATGTTTATATTAAGGGAGATTTTAATTTAATAAAATTACGTAGTTATTACATAATATGCCTTGAATATGATTTGTATAAGACAAATATTAAAGAAATGATAAGTAATCTCTAAAGCTGCTTATGATATAAGCTCTGGTAAGGAAGGGACTATCTAAGAGTGTGCTTATAAGACTTTCACATAAAACTTAGGCAAAATAAGCTCAGCTTTAATATTACAGGCTTTCTGCTGAGTGCAGTATAGCGTGAAATACTTTTATAACGCCCGTATTACTCTTTCCACTTTTCTTCTTAAGTATATTTGATGCTTTCGAGCTGTTTTCTAAAGAAATATCGATAGGGAATGGTAGTAAATTCTTGGAGAAACAAGTATTATAAAAGCCTTTCTTCATTTTTAGATATGTATAGTTCCATAGGAAGGTTGAATACTCGCTTCAAAAATCTCCTGCAATTCGTTTGATATACAAACCGTCAACATTATAAATAATAAATAGGCTATTTCGGTTTGAAAGGTTGTGCTTAGGAATGCTCTGGACAGGAGACCAACTTATGTCTCAGAAGTAGCAACTTATCCACGTATGATCTCTGATAGAACTTCCTTCCTCTTTGAGATTAGATGAAGATGTCTAAGGGCTGCAACAACGACTTAACATCAGGTTTTCGGCATGCTTATTTGCTATTCCGATAATATAATATAAAAGTCAGATCCTACATTCAAGATCATACTCAAGTTTGTGGCTAAAACACTACATAAAATATTTTCGTTTGCTGATTTGTTTTGGAGTGTGCTTAAACTTATATTACAAACCTGTTATATGTCACTACGTTTTTTTTAATAATTTGTTTTTACGCGCTTTTTATTGTACTGCCATTATTCTTACATTGATGTGAATATTAATAAAACAAAAGTGGTTTAATTTTTGACATGAAGTATAATCAAGAGCCTATAATAATAAGAAGGCTATTCCATTTCTAATAGCGGCTTAATACCAAGAATAAAATCATATAAGAAGTTATATCGTCATATCAACAAAGTCTGTAATAAAATCCACATATCAATTTACCTCTATAAAATAAGGCAAACTTGTGCGCTCAGTAGATTACTCGCAGCCTACCACGGCTTCCACGCTAAGATACGGTTAAATAATATGAGCTAACTCCACATGTGTAAGTAAGGTTTATTGCATAAAAAAGCACCTCAGGTAATATGCGGTAAAGCTCCTTGGGAATTGTGTAAACTTATCAAAATATTACGTCTTTTATCTTTGCCCTGCTTTTCCTAGAAGCAGCATTAAAAAAACAACCAAAATGTATGTGTCAAACCATTCAGACATTTACCTGAGAAGACGAAATCCAATCAGGATAGTATTGCTAATTATACCACTGACATTTATGTTTAAAAAAAGTGTTACGCGATGTGTGAAGGAATTTTTAATGCCATACTAAACGAAGTTAAACTGCTACGTGTAGAATATGGAATTGATAAATGTTTTTTTATACTAACAACGGTATAGGAAACGAGTGTAAAAAGGGTGCACTGCCCATGGTCATCTTAATTTAAACTCAAATAGAACCGAACTAATTGTTAGTTAATTTATTACTATTATTACGATTCGATTTGGTTTAAACTGAAATAGGGTTTTTATTTATAATTATTTTACAATTTTCTGTGACGTATTGTTTTGAGTTTTACTGACTATTTACGTTTGTATATCATCAACCCATTATTGTTCCACTGCTGTATGTCAATTTCTTGACAAGTAAAAAGCCTCTGATCGTAAGTTATTCTTCCATCTGTTGTTATGCTATACTTATCGGCAATTTAATTGAATTCAATTCACTTTTCAATTGCACAGGTAAGAACTTTTTTTTGGAAAGTTTCATCAATCACATTTTCCCAATATTATCTGGTAAACATTCTGTAGGAAGAAAAACATAGTTAACTGAAATTTACAAAAATATGAACTTACAAAATTAGAAATTTATAAATGCTTCCGACCCGTATTAAATTTAATTAGAAGCTTTTAAATATTTGTCTAAACTTGGAACAAAATTTACAGTGCATAATAATCTTCGGAGTGCTGTAATGAAAATATATTAATAGCGATTTTTAATTATTATAGCATTTCTTGTCTGTATCTGATAGTGCCTAAAAATCTTCGTATCGGCTTTTTATAAAGGCATGAAGTGAATAAACTTGACAATATAATATTAGCATATTTGCGTTCACAATAGCAGTTCACGGATTGTGCCTTGAAATATAGAAAGAAATGCTTCATTTGCATAACATTTTGCGGTCCCTCAGACAACCCCAAGGCTTTGACAGCTCTAGAGTGATTGAAAGGTACGATTTCTGTTTATTTGTAAAGGTACTTTGGATGGACCGTAAAACTTTTTTTGCCAAGAGGAACGTAAGTAAGTAAAGAAGAAATGTTGAAGAAAAAATGCTTTGTGATAAGTCTATGTTTCCTTACTACACCACTGATAGATTATGTTAACAGATGATTAAAACGATGGACTTGAGAATTGTGTTTTTTTATATTAATAGAATAGTAAACAAACATACAGATCATGTTTTGTACTCCCTGCGGCCCACTTATATCCACACTCAACGTCAAATAGGACCGAGGTCGTAAATGGATACATTGCTATTCCTGAAAAATAAACGTTGCAATGCCTCCTGTTTAGTTTGTTCTGCCCAGCCACTGCTGCTTTACGGCAGAAACAGGGGTGGTGCCGCCTCACGTAAGTCTTCGACATAACACTGCCACCGTCAATTGGATTTTTTTGTACACATTACACAAGACAATAAAAATTCTGTTTATTGTATGCCAGTAATACATATACAAATAGTAGAAATATTCTATATGTATTTTGTACAGAGTTTCGGTATACCCTACTCGTAGTTCATGTTAGCACCGCTGCAATGAGTTTTCACTGTGATCTAAAACTACTTCGTTTCATAAACAGATGAGATCGGTCAATCACCGCTGCTCTAAAGTTTGTAGCAAGTATTACAGTCAAAGTAGAGCGTAGACCAACATCAACTAATCCTGAACTAATTAAGCAAGTTACGGACTGATCAATATACTAACGGACTTTCTGCCGTAAAGCACTGCAGCTTGCACTTGTTGTTTGCCGGTTCGAAGGCTGGCCTAACTTAGTTCTCACAACTAGTAACACATCGTATAATATTAGTGTGACATAGGATTTCAGTCTTATTTCGGATTAGATGTTAGTGGAATCAGGTAAATCAAGTGATCTACGTGCTCTATTGGTGGAGAGATAATTGGTGACATTTTAATAATATACTTTTAGGGACTGATTTTGTCATAGCTGTCTGTCGGTGGATGACCGTAAAAATTTTCAAGATGTTTTTATGCTCGTCTTTTTATCTCTATGTCTGTTCACTATAAATTTTATACTAATATTCTGATGAGCGAAAGACTTAAAACAAATATAAGAACGGATACGTAAGTAAGTACGTAAAGTTTGAAAACGGGGATTTTTTAAAAATATTTACTCCTCCAGTAGGGTAATATTTAGAATATAAATAGCATATTAAGTGAAAAAATAAAAATACAAGTGATGTTTTATAAGATTTCTACATCTAATTTCATGGACCGTGAGCATGTTGATACCGTGACGAATTAACTGTGGTCGTGTGTCGCATTTAAAATTTTAATCTTGTTTCACTTTTCGCTTTTTGTGTTTGAACTCGTCACAGAAAATTGTTTAATGCTGTTAGCGTCACCTCTTTCACGTATGGGTGATACGAAAAACGGAGCGCCAACATTTCAGGTACTATAGAGGGGTGTGTCAGTCAAGCGTGTCATAAATTATGAGTAAACCTTTACGGTGAGATGACAAAATACGACACATTGAACCAATAATTTATTATAAAAGGGAAAGTTTGATACAAAACAGGATATAAATCAGTAAAAACATAACCTTACTATGTTAAGGAACTGTAAAAATTGTAAAAAAAAATGTAAAATTGTAAAATTTTTTTTGCAATACGTAACATTTCACATTGACAATCCCCACATTTGAGTACCCTGTGACTTAGGGCACCAATGCTAAAAAATATTATGCTTTTAAATAATGAAAATCTCAAAAGATTTCGTTGGGAAATTAAAAATCTGATTTGGTATAAATAACTCTAATATTTCGTATTACCCAAACTGGTAATATAAGAATTACTTATTAAAGATATTACCATATCAAAAGTGTTTTTTTTAGTAAACCCTAAGAGAGAACCCTAGTAGAGTACATTTGATATCAAACAGAATAAATTTATTATATCTTATTTTTCGTTGGATTTTTGGCATCGGTTACCAAACAAGTATTCTGGCCACATAATGTTAATGATCGCTGCAGCCCACAGACGCTCAACCTCAAATAGAACCGAAATCCTGTTTGAGGTCGTACGTGGAGTCATTACTACTCCTGAGAGGAGAAAGTTGGAATGCCTCCTGTCCAGTGTATTCTGTCCAGTCCAGAGTCTTCTGCATATCCGCATCCTTTTTTAAACCTAAACACAGTATTGCGGATATTGATGCATTATGCAACAGAGTTGTTGCAGCGGTGGTGCCGTCGTCGCAGGTGGGCCTTCGACATTAGTCCTAATACCTACCTCCTACCACCATTAAAGCCATTAAAATTAAAATCTTTATATACTATAAAATTAGTAGTAAAAGTTTTTTTTTAATATCTTATAAAAATAGATTATATAAAAATTTAGGGTTGATGTTATTTGAAAACTTGGAAGGAGACTTTAAATAAGGAGTCGTTTTTGAAAATTATTAAAAAAAGGCAACCCTACAATGCAATCAATTCGACACAAGATTAGTAATAAACGTATATCGTTTGTTAATTAAGTGAAACAACTTTTATGAGTCATCAAAGCATTTAGGCCTCTATAAATACAGTTTTACATTCTAATTACTGTTTACTATGTACTGAATGCTATCATCATTAAAACATTATTGTCTATTGTGTCTAATAGTGTATTGGCCACAGTAATAGAAAAGGGCGCCATTTTGTCCAAGAGATAGATTAGACTTCACACCGTGACAAATTATTTCATCCTTTGTTGCGAACCTTCTGGTTCATCTAATTTCATCTTCATCATATATTTGGATTTATAAAAAAAATGCAATTGATTCTTTATTCGTTTGAACTTATTTCTGAAAATACTGTTTGACCATACATTTTTTTTCTTTTTCAAAAGTTTTTCAATAAACATAATTTGAAAATTGTTACGAACTACAAAAATATCTACCTACCTAGTAGCGTAGTACCTATTTAAAATATTTTGAAACTCTGTGACAGTAATATATTTTCTTTGAGGACACCAAATCAATTCTATTTTTTATTTATGCTAACATCCGAACTATTAACTATTAACGGGTAACCATATATATGCTTGTAATATTTTACATACCTGTACGATATCCCGAAGCGTTTTGTTTTTCCAAGGTGTCCCGTTTATTTTCAAAATTAAAATGTTACTATTCTAGTTTCTATATTTTTTCTATTTATTCTTCCTAAAGCACCATGCTCGACGCCGCGCGCCGTTCAGAAAGGAAGACTCCTGATCAAAATGGGTTTTTTAAAGCAAATGCTTATTAATTTCTCATATGCGTGTAATTTAAAGATAGTTCCTAATGCAATTTTGAATCATTATATTACCAAGCAAGTTCAATATTGTGAATAGAATTCAATTAATTTATTGATATTTTAAAATTTAGAACAAGTGTAAAACTGTCTTTAAAATATAACAACAATGATGTTTGTCTATAAAAAATGTATGCGTTAATTACAAATCTAAAAATTTACATAGTCCCGGAGATCCCGGAAATTTCAGGGATATAATAAAAAGGATTGAAATGTTAAAGATTTTTCGCACTCATAATATTTGACTCGCACTGATGTGTTCCGTTCTGTTAGACTCTAATAAGGCATTCCACGATTCTTACGAGTAACGAAGCTTCTACGTTGGATGTGTGGTTCTAGCATTATTAATCTTATTACACTATTTTAAAATAAGTTCAGTACATTGATACAATTGATTACTTTTTTTAAATAGTTGTATTCACTGTCACAAGCCGATTTTGATAAAACATATTTTTTTTTAAATTTATGGACTAATATACAAACAGACCCATCCAAAGATACGGGTTACATATATTTAAATAACGATTTTTGACGCTTATTAATAAAATTTGAAACAAAAGATAATTGTCTAATAACTTCGCAACCTATATCAAATAGACCCAATCAGACCAATACTTTAAAAATAGCGGTAAACCAGAGTTCATAAAAATTCATCTTACTTAAAAGATCATGCGACATTTTGTATGTAGTTGAAGCCTGAAGTTTTGTTTTACCGTTAAGTTTGTTTTACTTTATCTTTTACTGTCTTACATAGTATATCAAATAGTGATGTATAGTGTTAATGGGGAGGTGTTGGTCATCCACAACACAGGGAATCCTAGTGTGTGACCAACGAAATCTCATGTTAGTGATAAAAAAAATGTGTTATTATAAATAAATAAAATGAATAAATAAATTTACTGTCAATAATTTGTACCTATATCACATTTTTTTGGAACGCACCAAAAAATCATTATAAATAAAGTTGGCTCAAACCTCAAATTTTTCGAAATTAATTACATTTTAGAAATTAGTACTAACTTTCTTACACGGTGAAGGAAATCGTCGTCAAGAAACCTGCGTCCCTAAGAGTTCTCCATTATGTACTAAAAGGCATGTGAAGTTGGTCAATCCGCACATGGCCAGGATCTTCTCTTCTTATCTCTGAGGAGACCCATGGCCAACAGAAAGGAAATAATAAGTTCCATAAGCAGAAACACGTCACAAACTGCATCACGCGGCGCGCTAGCTTTATTGTTCTACCCAAGCCTCGAACAAACTATGGCAAAACAATGATAACATACGAAGGAGCACAATTTTATAACAGATTACCTTCATATATTAAAAATATAAAATCATTCAATGTATTTAAGAAGGAGTTATCAAAATACATGATTGATAGTCAGATTGGTCATTAAAATTAATCAAGAATAATGTGTTGAATGTTTCGCGCTTGTGTTCTTTAAATAGTGTCCTAAATTTATTTAAAAGTTCATACAATATTAATGTTTTGTACAGTGTGACAGCGAACTTGTATATCCTTTGTTATTGTCTATGTTCTCATATAAGTGACGAATGTGTCTTTTTGAGAATAAATGTCTTTAAACCTAAACCTTACGTACGGATTCGATTTCTTATTATGGAACTCAGATGAAATATGAATATTTTTGTACGTTTAATTTTTTTATAAGAAATCATTGGAAGTAATATTCATTGCTTATTTGCTAGCATCCAATTCATAAAGCTACCTTATTCTGCTTTATAATTGACGCTTGGAAAATTACAATTTTTTTTTTGTTGATCTAGTTAAGTGTCTTAATCTTATAGACAATTTAAAGTCTGAAAACATGTCTGAGCATACTCGAAATTTTTCAATTATATATTCCAAATTGTGCATAATTTATTTTGTATTAGATATTATTACTTAGAAAATATCACTTGCTTTAACGGTGAAGGAATTCATCGTGAGAAAACACGAAGTACGCCAATCCAATAACTGACAGGAGATAGGAGATCTGTACCTATACCTGCGCCCAGCAGTGGGACAGTAATGAGTTGATGATGATCATGATGAACAAGTGCTTCTTTTTGTAGTTGTGGTAGATGCCATGCACGGCTGTTTCAGTAAATCAGTAATTATATACTGTTACTCTCAAAAAACGCACATTGATAATTTTTTGGCGACTACGAACAGCATGAAAAAGAAAGCGTCTTGTATATAAACGTAGCGTTCACCATCATCAACCCATTATCGTTCTACTGCTGAGCACAGGTATTCTTTCAGAAATAAGAGAGTTTAGGCCATAGTCCACCACACTGGCCAGGTGCGTATTGCGAACTTTCTTTGAGAACGTTATGGAGAACTCTCAGGTATGCAGGTTTCCTCACGATGTTTCCATCGCCATTAACGCGGGTGAAAATTAATTCATAATACGCACATAATTTCGAAAATTTTTAATAGACAAAATTTCGAGAAAATAGAGGTGCGTGCCGTGATTTGAACCTCGACCCAACTTCGTTTAACCACTAGGCTTCCTATATAAACGTAGCGTTCGCTTATATGTAAATCTCGTAAGTTAGTCAAGGCCGTCAACACGAAGTAGGGAAAGTTTAAAGAAAATCATCAATCACTCAATCCCACCTACCTACGAGCTTCGCTTGATTTATTGCTCGCCTGGTACCACCGTATGTTAACGATGTACCTACTTACGTTTAACATCTGCGTCGAAATATTTTTCTCTGATGAATAAAGTTTAGTGTACGTCTCGCATCTGTCATTTTTTGATTAATTACTACTTGAGTTAAAAAAAAACGCGTATAATATACTTATAAAATCCAATGCCGGCTAAATCTAATGTCGGTGGCCTGCGGCGGCACTATCGCTACTTCTATTTCTGCCGTAAAGCAGTACTGGCATCGCTAAGTTCCAACTCTAGTTTTCAGGAATAATAATGAATCTACGTACAGTCTCATTAAGGATAGGGCATTGGTCATTTTTTTTTTTTTTTTTTTTTATCTTAAAGGAGTAGCAAACGAGCATGCAGGCCACCTGATGTTAAGTGGTCACTGC
>DWKW01000835.1:0-14431 GCA_018250115.1 Doberes anticus
CCGACCTCAGATACGACTTCCGTCTTAGTTGAGGTTTGATGTGGATGTCCATGGGCTGCAGCGACCACTTAACATCAGGTGGCTTGCATGCCTGTTTGCTAATCCGTTTGTATAAAAAAAAAACAATTGGAACTTTTACTACTATTATTTAATTTTACCTTTTACTGTTTTAACTGAGTTGCAAATGAGCATGCGGACTACCATATGTCCACCAAAGGTCCACATCTAACCTCGAATAGGACCAAATCTTATCTGAGATGTACGCTTTTAAAGACTAAGTTGGAATCCCTGTCTGCTGTATTCTGGCAGACCACACGTTTCAAACTGAATGACAGCACTGCTGCTTTACGGTAGAAATAGATGATGCCGTAGTTCTGCCACAGGCGACCCTTCGACGTAAGACTCCTACACTAATTAATTAGTTTTGAGGATATTTTCGGATGCACGCTATTTTAAGATTAGCAAGCGTGGGAATAATTAGATTTTTCACAGCATTTGAGAAATTTTGTTAAATACTAACTTACTTTTGTTGCCAATAAAAGAGTACTGTGCTTGAGTACCTACTAACAATAAATGTCAAATAAGTGAAATCGAATTTTAACGGTGAACGCTCATCCCGATTACGGAACTGTGCGTGGTCCGGAATATATGTATTTACGCATTTTTTGTTTCCTTGCTACTGTTCATTTTATTTGACATTAACAATTAATAATAATAGTTCACGCTCATAGCCTCACAGTAGGATTTAGCTCGTATCGTGGGTGCTATGGACACACGCAAAAACAAGCACACAAATATCCAGACCAGGTATAGAAATCTAAATTTAACATTCAAATTTCTGCTCTTTTGGAAATTAAACCCAGGACTCTCCGAACAGCAGGTCATACGTTGACCACGGCGCCATACGGGTCGTCTCGGTTTTATGTTTGTACATTTTTATTTATATCCCTAGCTCTCCAAAATTTGATGCGTAATTACTTTTATTCTTTACAACTGAGATATGCGATAACAACGTTGCCGGCGGTAATCCAAAAAATAAGTAAACAATTTTTGCGTCAACAACATCTTGGTAAATAGCGTTAGCAAAATACGTATGTAAAACAATTAGTATGCTGCGTTCATACTTATTCCTAGTTATTCACAATACTAAAATACCGTTGGTGAACTTTATGGCGAGAGGGCAAGTTTTGTAGACTCTGAGTTCCGAATAAATACGAATCTGTTTGAACAGAATAACGAGATCGCTTTCATTACTGATCGTCTAGCTGATGTTAAACATGAATGTCTGCTAGCTTCTCATCACTTTCATTAAATAAACAAAAGTCAATATGTTTATTATTTTAAACAACGTCTTTTGTTCTTTGTGGCTAAAATATTTTTCGTTAAATCGATCAAATTATAACTATTAAACAATATGTTTCACGGCATGCACACAATTATAAAAAAGACGACGAAGTTATGTTAAACAATTTCTATGAAATTACTATTCTGAAATAATTTTACTAAGCATTTAAATTAGTAATTCTGTGGAAACAGCGTCATCTTTGATCTTGTTTTGATTTTGCATGAAACCTGAAATTGGTCCGAACGAGGACACGCGTGGATGTGTTGCTATTTCTGAGATCTAAGTTGGTCAGAGTAACTAAGTCTAAGTCACAGCAATGCTCACATTGTTGCTTTACGATAGAAATAGGTGTAACGGTGGTTCCACCGCAGGCGAGCCTACTTCTCTTCAGTACCACCATCAAACCTTTCCAGAAGAAATGTAGATAAGAAAAATACTTAAATATTGATATAAAAATATAGAATAGGTACGAACTGTTAAAAAAATAATAAAATCCCGAATCAAATAAAATTAGAAGCACAGTCAAACAAAAGAAAATTGCAATAGGAAGCGCAATCTAGGCGACCGTAAGTGGTAAAGTAAACTTCGTGAAGGTCAACGCGGCGTTCCGAATAAAAGAACGATACACTTCGGTTTGAATCCAATTTTAACTCCTAAAGCAGCAATTTTTTTCGTTCCTTTAATTTGATGATTTTCCAGACAAGCAACAGGACTTTATTTGACTACTGCATCTTGCCAATATAAACAAAAACAAAGTTTTATTTCAATAAATTTAGATATTATTATAGCCAACTTTTCAAGGAGAGTAACTTTGCGGGTTATATAGTTTGAGCAATCAATTAGCGACAAACTCAGGTAAGATAACAGAATAGTCGTGTACAGTTTTATAAACAAGTTGTTAAATTTTGTTAAAAATAATTCACGACATATGGGTTAAAGTTAAAAGCAGAGTTCTACTCTATTTTTGGCATATTTACTCGAAGCATAACTCGTTGACAGTCTAAACTAGAAACGAGGTAACCTCTTCGTGTTATGTCGTATAATAAAGTTCAACGACTCTGTGCCTATATTTAGATTCATAATGCAAAAATGTTTATGGAAAGATATGGTGTGCTATTTCCAGTTGTCGCTTATAACTAACCGCTTATAATCTAGTAAGGAAAAAGTTTAATGCCGAGAAACTTTTAGTTCGTCTGATAGAATCCGTTGAAATTAAATGTTGTTCCCCCTACCTTCCGGTAAATATAGGGTAGTTATTTTTCAAGATGCGTTTGTTGTAGAACGCACCTTAGTAGAAAATCGGGAACGGGCAAAGTTTTGTAATGTCCTCGCATAATGTCATCATATAAATTTAAAAACGATAACAGTGACAAAGTAAATAGAAAATTATGATATTTTATTTTCATTCACACAGAACTAAAGTGTTACGACTATAATAATAATACTATAACAATAAAATACTAAGAAGGGCAGTGAAGTAACGTGAAGATTAGAAGCACGGTATAAGAGATGCACATAGTATTGTTTTATGTAGAAAAGGTAACGAGTGCACGAGATGAGAGTGGAGTGAATTATTTTGGTGGGTCGGCGCCTGGCACCGGTTCAATCGGACGGCCGCGGCTACAGTTTCTCGGTGTGTCGCCTACGTGTTCGATCCGAGCTTCGCCTCAATTCGACACACTTACCACCCGAAAATACTTTATGCTTGTGAAACATTGTCAGTAAGAGAAATTTTTATGAACTCATTTCTATTATGGCCTTGCTCAACTGCGAGCACTTTATTAGATCCAAATACTTCGTCGCTTTGTAACAAATATGCAAAAGACTGATTACGTCAGAAGTCATCGATACTTTGCTCAATCTGAAATATATTAATGTACCTATTAGTACATTTTATAATTCGCTTACTGAAACAAGTTTATTTAGAGGACACAGTATTTTTACAGAAGCAAACATAGCCGCTTATTCTATTATTGTTCGTCAGAAGTTATATTGTAGGAGTTTGTTGGAGGAGGAGATAGATTTCAATAATGTTTTAATCTTCATTAATCTGACTTTATTAAATTGTATCTGATTACATTTTTTAAGACGTGTATGAACTATTTAACAACAATCAGCATGGCATAACTAGCATAACATACAATACATTCGGTATTTGAAGAGTTGTATTAATGTACTCGTATGTACTCGTACATGTTTTTTTTCGTTACAACCCTAAGTCTCATAAAAATGCCCTCAAAACAAATTGTAAGGATCATATTATACAGTATGATCAAGATCTTAACAGTTCGACAAGGTTCGTTAATTTTGGTTACATCACACGAACAAATTTAAAATCATTTCACGAACACATACGTGTATAATTTTTTTTAAACAATCCTATAAATAAGTTTTTACACGGTAAGGTAGGACGAATGCACTCACAGTGACTGACAGATATTTGAGTTACAGCGAGGCCCCGAAGAGCAGGCTGAGGGAAGGTTGTAAAGCCCAGGCAGCCTCCCGCGATAGTTGCGGGAGACGCTCAGAAAATAAAGAACCAGGTCTCCGCCATGCTGACAAGACAGCGTCCTCGTAGCCTGCAGTGACCCTGCCTGGAGCCATTTCATTAAGGTCTCCGTTAGCGTTAACAGCGAATTATGTAGTAACTTAAGAAGTAAGAAACTGTAGCCAAGTTTAACGATTTTTTTTTCGATCATCTCTAAGTTTATGAAATATCATCTATGTTGTATTGCATTGAAATGCTAATAAGTTTTTGACTGACCTACCAGGAATCTCTTTTAAGTCAACCCGAAACCCATTAACTAAACCCAGGTATTGCACGAGTTTGATCTTAGTCAGGATGCTTCCATGACTTCATATGTGGACTCAAGTCAACATCAAAACTGCCTTAGGTAACGTCAAACCTTCGCCAAGTTGACGCCAAGACTTGTTGAGTAAGAGTATGACGTCAATATATTACACTGGAAGCTGAGCTAACTTTTCTCTGAAGGTAGAGGCTACGGCTAAGGGTTTTGAAACGCGACATGGTTACGGAATTCGCAATTAGAGGTTATGGATTATTATGAATCGGTCTATAGCTGCGTACGTAAGGGCTGTTAGAACACTCGCATTTTGCAGTCGCTGCTTAATAGCGCTATTAGATAATGGCGCTGTTGAGGCTAAAACTAACAGTATACTATATAACAAATGATATCAGATTTCTAAACAAATACCTAAACTTAATTCGTGGTCTTCTACCATCACGTTTCTGTGATAAGATTAATTACGACTGTGGGACATAAATGTTGATGATGTCTAAATCAGCAAACTGTACATATTTCAAGGAAAGGAAAAAAACAAAAGAAGAGAATAAAATAAGATCATAAATAGACAAAATATTTCAATTTAATTTCCCAGCGAGCACATTTTCCAGCGATGCGCCTCTGTCACCGTTGCTTCCATTTGCTGCCGTGCTCGTACTTTGCTAAATATGTATATGTTGCGCTCCGAAATCGTTTGAACTTTATGTCATCAGAATATATTTTTAATATTCTTATCTATTTTCTGTAAACGTTTAATCCGTCTCAAAGGTTTAGAAATTATTATGAAAATAAAGTATCCATACATATAAATAGAACAGAAACGTTTCTGGGTCATTTTGAAGTAACATAAGCATCGAAAAAAGCGAAGCTTGTTTAAACGATACTTTTAACTGGAAAACGGTTGTCGAATGGTTGATAGGTGAATACAGATTAGATAGTAATAATTAAATGAAATAAAATTGTAAATTAACACAAATGATTAGAAAACATGTTTATACTATTTTACGTTTGGCGAGCAAGTAACATTGTCCTGATATACAAGCGGGAAATGATAATTATTAAAAGACACAGTAGTTTATTTATTATTTACATTTCTTATTTTTTACTTACAATTTTTTATTTATCTGCATATTTCTGTAGTGTTACTGTTTTGTTATTTTGCACTGCCACGGTCTTCTTTATGCATGTAATAAAATATTGTGAAGCAAATCTGTGTTTTTTATAAAATGCTCTAAACTCTTCTTCTTCACTTTTAGCCCTCACACCAGAAGCAGCAGATGGACGAGAAGAAGAGAATATCATTTGGAGGTTACGTAGGGTATTGAATGGCAACATACAAGACGAACCGTATTGCTAAATCCATACTGTGAATAATGTTTTTAACAGACCTAAAAAGAGCGCCGAGAGTTTTTTCCTCTGACTTTTTTTGCTCGGTCAATCATCCCCAAGTCTAAGAGGGTGCTCTTATCTTATTAACATTTATGTGACTTTAGTAAAGTGAATGTATATATTATACATATATTTACATCAATGAATGTATATTAAAATAAGATGAAATTTTAAAAAATATTTTTCAGTGTTCTCCGTACTCGGTTACGTAACTTCTTTAATTCTCGAAGATCATCACTTTAGTCATAATATACTTACCAACTTTTAAAGACTTCTAGCGCTTTGCTCGGTCTGACTTCACTTCAGATTTTAAAATACGATTACTTGTTACATTTACCTTGAGCATTTATGTTAACGACTAAGGAATTTTGTTATTGAATTAGTATGTCTATAACAACCTCATTTCTATATCTCAATCTATATACCCAAGATTCGAACTTTAAACAAATGATAATAAGAAATCGAATTCATGCACTTAAAACTTTGGCTGAGAAGGTTGAAGCTTTGGAGTAAGTACCTGCTTTAAATATTTAACAATGGTTCTTTGTGGAACAGTACATAATGAAGAGTTCAGCTTAGATTACATAATAAAAAGACAGCGATTTGGCAAGGACCTAAATACTTATCATAACTGGTTTTATTTCTGTAAATGTGTCTTTCTTCTGTAAGCGCATTCTGTGCCTTACCTACATGTTCTCAACTTTCCTAATATACCTTAGTTATAAAACAAAAAAATACTCCTTTTTATGTTAATAGAATAGCAAACGAGCATGCAGGCCACCTGATGTTAAGTGTTTAGCCCATGCCATCCATGCCATCCATGTGTGCAGCCCATGGACATCCACATCAAACCTCAACTACAAAAGTCCTATCTGAGGTCGAATGTTGATGCGTTGCTACTCATGAGGTCTGAGTTGGAATGCCTCCTGTCCAGCGCCTTCTGCCTAACCACACCCTTCAAACCGAATCACAGCAGTTCTTACGCTGAAATAGGTGCAGCGGTGGTGCCGCCACAGGCGACCCTTCGACATAAGAATCTACCACCATCATATATCACTATCACTAAGATATCAAAAATTATTGTACAAATACGTAGTTGGCGTTTTTACCACGCCATTTTCGTTAAAAGCTATTTAAAATTACAATTGAGTATAAATTACAAAACGCTGCAAAAAATGTTTCGTGAGTTTATTTAGATAAGTTGATGTGTAGCCGTCTTAGCTCACGTGTATTCTCGAGATAGCTCAACTAATTTCGGATCTGATAAATGTCCTGGAGGTCAGACCCACATCGATTTCATTGCGACTAGCTCATGGTGAAGAACCTTGAATAGTATCGAAACTATTCAGGCTATTGTGAAAATTAACCGATAAGACTGTTACTCTCAAACTTACTGAACATTTTATTTCAATTACATTTATAGGAGTTGCAAATGAGAAGGCACGCCACCTGATGTAAATGGTATCAACAGCCCATGGGGATCCATATACAACAAAGGGTACTCCTAAGGACTAAGTTGGAATGCACCTTGACCAGTGAAGTCTGTTCAATTACTTTCTTTAGACCGAAACTTTACGACAAATATGCAATAATCATGCCCCGCCTGCCGAGCCTTCAAGGTTCTACCACTATCATTTTTTTTAAAGAATTGGCCAGTTTATTCATTTATAAGGTCTCTTAATTTCATTGATCTTATACCACCAATTTGCCAATACAGAATACCCGATTTCGTAGAATTATTAATTAAATGAAGTAATAACAAATTTTCTTTCACAGGTGAGTACCAATTCCATAATAAAAATGTTCAGCGCTTGAAGTTGTCAAACAACGTAAATTTTAATGAAATAGTGCAATTTCACAGTGTATCGTAAACTGCCACGGGTAATCGCTGCTATATTTTACTTTATGAAATTGAACGCGCACAAAAAAGACAATGTTGGCTACAATGGCCACCGCCGGCAGTACAATAGCAACAGGCGGCTGATTAAATCAGTTGTACAGTTTTGTGCTTGGATTGTACCGAAGTGGATCCGATTTCTAGGCTTTTTAGTGGCACAGAGGGCGATTTTAGTACATCCCCAACGATTTTCTGCATTATTTCTTTTTTTTTTTACGTACAATCGAAATATTTTTAGTCATTTGATAGAGTTGTATATAGTGAGTATTCTGAAATAATGCCAAATCCTGCGTAATGCTTGAAAGCTGAGACTGATTGTAATATTTCTTTTTAGATAATTCCTAGTCTATTGCAGGCATTAAAATATGACAGGTACATTAACATAAATTTTCACTATCTGATCTCTGATTCGTATTACATTCATCGGCTTTTGGAGGTCCACTGCTATACATAATCTTTATCTAATTGAAGCTTCGCTGTCCGGTCTTGCGCCTTCTGAATCTAAATTAGTTCAGCTTGTCGGAACGCGACCTATTCTACATTTGTAGAGACGCGGTTGCTATTCGAGGACGCTTCTTCGCCATCGATTATGGGTCTTTCGAACGTTGTCCATGGACCATACTCCGTAATGATCCGTAAATTAACACTGGAAATACATGTGCCTCACTTACCTACGACTTCAGGCACTGAGGTACATTGGATGATAGAACGATTATTTGAGTTACCTCTCTCTCCAAGTTAGACTTACCCATCTGGATTACTTGTTTGAGATAAATACGAACTTGGATAGTAGTGCCGTCAACAAAAACCGTACGGGGGGCTGTAGAATTGTGATACCCACACGATGTAATATGGATGTTAGACATGGTTTTCGTCTTGTTACGTAAATGTAAATCACTTACGAATACGAACTTTTGCTGCTATGGTGTCCCGATCATAATATCTACTGTTTCGCAGTCAGCAGGCCGCGAGAGCTCACACATATAAATCAAGAGCTTACTGCAATATGAAGTTCTGTTTGAATTGCAAATGCAAATTAAGCCTTAACTCTTCACGGAGTTTCCGGATCTCCTAATTGAGTAAATAACTTGCTATGCAGCTACACACTGTATGAAATGACATAGTGCGGGTTGGCATTTCGTGCGTCTTTATAATATGATAAAATTAAAATAATATAACATTGCTAAAAACTGTTCTGGCATGTTTTGAGAGTCATTTAAATTGGCAGGGTACTTAGTCCTTAATATGTTCTTCTTCCATAATTGCAAACATAAATAAAATTGAAATAAATAAAAAAATGATGGCCCTAAAAAAACTGATAAAGTGTTACATTGTGATCATTCTTAGAGGACAAAATGACACCTCAATTTTCAAAATCCATCTAGCCGTTTAGACTACAGGCGTTTACAAAGAAATCTGTTTATAGGTATATAAACGTACATCCGAAAATCACATCTACATTTTTTTTTATTTGCTATTGTACGCATAAAATAATACACAAAGATAAGTACAGAAGTATCGATACCAAAAGCTACTTATCCCATGCTGATACTGAAGTTGACAGATAGAAGCAAACTCTCTGCATATTATTACCATATTTAAAATACACATATAAATGTAATACTAATAAAATATTTACATACGCATATACATACATATGTAATACAATACGTATATTATATATATACACATTAATAAGAACGGAATAATAATCTTTGAGACGCTTCTGAAAAAGAACAATGAACCCAAAAGATAATTATAGGTAAAATCCGAAATCAATACTAATCCTATTCTATTACTTCATCTGTCTGTCTGTCTGTTACTCTTTCACAGCCAAACCACGGGGCCGATTGTGATGCAATTTAATATGGGGATAATTTGAAGCCAAGGGAATGACACAGGCTACTTTTTTCAAAATTCATCCACTGCCGAGATGGATGAGAATTGTAATTGTAATTGTTGTAATCAATAGATGACGCTGCCAAAGAACTTTGTCTATTAAGACATAAAATAAGTTTTTTTTCTAAATACTGGCAGACATAGTCGCGGGCATCATTTAGTAATATTATAAAATTATGGAAAGTTGATTTGTCTGTTACTCAATCACGTTATAACCTTTGAACGCATTTGGGAAACTTGGCATACATACAGACCACGTCTTGCATTCAAACATAGGATACTTATTAGCCCGGTAATGTGTTCCCGTGGGATAATAATTCAACTTTAAAGTTGTTGTAAAAAACTTTAGTTATGAACTAACTAATAGATGGCGCTGTCCAAGAACGTTGTATTGTTTAATTTCCAATCCACTCTGACAAACCGACTCAACCAAATACAAATATGTATTCAGAACCAATAATACTGTTTTTGAAATTTAGAATATAGTATGAACATTTTATTCGAGGAAATATTTCTTGAATTGTTTGTATTTGTTAGTTCAAAACATTGACTCTAGAAATATTTAATAAAAACACGGGTATTGAATAGGTACTAATTTAGCATCGTGATGTTTTGCCAAAAAACATTTCAGTCGAACGAGCCGACATTTAGATTTTGATTTTACAATCTATCTGAAATGTAGTATGTAATAAATAATATTGTGTATGTGTTTAAATTTGGCACTTGCGCCGACGGCGGTTCGACCGCGTACAGTGGCAGCCGGCGACCGCTCGGGGAGCCCGACTCGAAGAGTCGACGCAGTTTGCTCTAGCGCACACCACGCCCTATCTTCTCGCATTTTCCCGTCGTGTAGGAAACGTACGTGCTATACGTAAACCAAAAATTTTAACTTATAATAATCGGCCGTCGCAGTTAAATATGAATAGTAACATTTAATACTAATGAGACGTGAAGGGTGACACATAGCGCATGAGTAAGGAGTCAAAAGCTGTCAAATTACTAGAATTAGTGCAGTGTTACTCATAAAGCTAACATACCATAGTTTATGACTGTACTTTTACTAGATTAAGGAGAAACGACCGGTGAGTGATTTATAACTTTTTATTGACGGTGACGTATAGTTGTCGTCGTTTATATGAAGATTAAAACTAAGAATTCAATAATTTCTAAATCAGATTTTATAATGAAAAACCGATTTTGAATAAACATTTAATTTTAACCATAGAAATTCAACTTGTAGAATGAATATGTAAAGGTCACAGTTGTGAAGTTTTCCAATTACTAACTTTATTCACAATTCCTTTAACCTTATCTACAATTTTACTACCTCAAAGAGTCAACTAATACAACTTATGTCTCAATTTTTCCTTGTCCTGATTATGTAAGAAATATCATCTGATATTTTTATACAATATCATTACAGTTTTATAATAAGTACTATACAATTAAGTTATTACTGATAAGTGATTGAGGGTCACGTAGTTTTATAAGTAGTTCATATAGTCTTCTATAAAAGAAGAAACATATACCTATGTTAGAATCTTTATGCGTCTGTTGTTTTTTTTGGGCCACATTCAAAAATAACTGAACCAATTTTTACTTTCGCAGTTTGAAAGCTTTTCTTGAAATTAGCTTGAATTAGGAAGGACGGGAAGAATTTTGGACCTCTTTTTTGCATGCATCATCTTACACATACCAGTACAATTGTCTACATATAGGTATAGGTACATAAAATGAAAGTATCTGTCTGTGAGTTTGAAACAGCTTTTTCTTAGCTTAGCCTATTACGCTATTAACACAAAGAATATTTTATTTATCCGGATAAATCTTGGAAACGGCTGAATCGGTTTGAGGAGGATTTGGGATTCAACAAAAAATGAGAACTATTTAAGGAGTGATATAGTATTGTAAAGTACCCCTCAGTAAAATCATTTAAAAATGGTAATTAATTCATTATACGCACTACACAAAATAATGAAATGCTAATTTCATCATTGCACAGATTTTTCCCATAAGTACCTAAGTAAAATAGGTTAAAATATGGATTAGTTGGTATGATTGATTTCTTTTAAATTATGTTAAATCCACACGAAATTGCAAGTAAATGTCAGTTAATTCAAAAATATTAGCTTTCTCAAGCAAGCGATTTTTCAAACACCCATGAATGCACAAATCATCACAGATAAAACTCATTTTGTTACGTAATAGGAATCCTTAAATAACCTTAAATAATAATACCTAAAAGTAAATCAGTTTTATAAAATAACTGAAACTAAATACTCGATAAATATTTTGTACTATATATTATTATACGAATATGTTAAAATACATATTTTAAGTATTGTTTGGATCCACAAAATTTCCGAGAGTAGTTATTGACGACCATGTCAATATTTTGTGGTAAACATTAGCGATATATTGAAGGTGAATTGTGCAGTAAAATTTGACCCTGCATAAAATTTATTTATAATCCAGTCTGCGGCATGTGACCGTCAGTGCGGTAAAGCTTTTATAGATTGTTTGATATGGACACCTTCCAGGATGTGTGAAATCACACAGGCCTATCAAGATTTTGTATTTTCAAAACATAGTTAAGTCTTTCGTTTATATACAGTCAGATTAGATAAAAGCTCAAATGTTTTATACAACCTTCTATAAGTTACTTACTTTACGTGCACCGGATCCATTGTGTAAATTTTTTTTTAAATATATTAACGGAATAGCAAACATGCATGCAGGTCACCTGATGTTAAATGGTAATTCCATTCTATGGACATCCTATCGTTCCCACATTCTTCCTAACCAAAGCCTTCAAACTCAAACGCAGCAGTGATGGCACTGCGGCTTTACGGCAGAAATAGGTGATGGTGAGCCTTCGAGATAAACATTGTCAACAACGAATTATAAATTATTTATATTATATAAGGCCATGAAATTACCTTGTATTGTTTTAAATCGATCGATGTAGGTGCATATTACCACATGTACCTAAGTCAATCGGTAAACTTTGAATGTATTATATAATAAAATAATATTGTGATATTTCTATTATATTTCTATATTTCATGCCAACAACAAGGCTATGTTGCGAGCTTTAAATTATGACTTTAATATATACGTAATTAATACTGGCTTGGCATCGATACAACATAAAGAAGTGAAAACTTGTTTGGATTCTCAAAACAAACATTGCTTTCAAGTAACTTTAAGTTTATTTCATTTGAACTTTTTCTCGGACAATGAAATACAGAAAACGTCTAAACAACTTGTTTAAAGGTTATGTAGCAAAAAGTTAAGAAAGTAAAAGTTAAGAAACAATTTCCAAGTACGCACAACATGCCTTTTCAACCGGTTGAAAACAAAAGCTATAGAACAACATAATTGTTAATTAGTTGAACGTTTTTCTGCGGAAAAAATAACGATTGCATTTTTAAGGTTTTCTAAATAAAATTTTGAAATAAGGTAGACCCGACGTAAGACATTCCCTTTGTAAACATTTCGAAACCTCTGTATCTCGACAACAACTTCTTACGTAGTCGACATAAGACTACGTAAGCTCAGCTGTGGCCACCTATACACTTATTTCTGCCGTAACGCACTGCTGTGTTTCAGTTTGAAGGGTGTGGTTAGTCAAAATACGTCCATGTTCACCATCCACGTTCGGACCTACATATACGAGGTTGGATCCGCATCTAATCTAATGTTCATGGGCTATAGTGACCTCAAAACATGAGATGGCTTGCATACTTATTTGCTACCAATGAACAATAAAAATAAATTATGAAACAAAAAAACGAGGCAAATTATGAGTCAAGCTTTCAGTTATCATCAAGTTCGTTTTTCTATATATTTGCCCGCGGCTTTATAATTTGCTTGTATGACAAGATATCCAATTACGAAAGTTACTTGAAAGCCTACGTACTGTTTAAATGCCTATAGTTAGAATATTATTAATCCATTATTGTCACAACCATAAAAATCATCGCACTGCTCAAGTGAGTTGGCTGATTAAACACGCCTTTTTTTTAAATTTGCAAATGGCTCTGAAGCGAGGCTAATTTTTTGTTCCTACCTATAATTAATTTCTTAGTACTCACTAGTAGAAATAGCACAGCTTATAATTTAATTTATGCTTCTCTAAAGGCAAATCTGTAAAAACTGTTTAATTTAAACAATTGTAAATCATAATTAATATTTTGTTAAGCAACTAGCTGTCATTTAGTAAATGTTGTATTCACATCCGTTTTAAATTATAGTTTACGGACATTATTCAATTTATGATATTTTATTGCGAAAGTTACCTATTACGGATGCATGGAAAGGTGAATGGTATTTACTAAATCAATAGAATTCCAAGACTGCTGTTTTTTTGATTGAAATGTGGGTTAAATTTTTTACTTCATTCGTGAATAGAAAATTATTTTGTACGGGGCTGTTTTAATCTTCAAGATATTTGGAAGAAAAATCATGTAACCTTTATACAGCATTTGAAAAAGTATAATCTAATTGTTGGCATCGTAGTGCTCTTACCTTATAGACTACTGCTAAATTGGGTTTATATCACATTATAAATGTGTAGGTAGGTAGGCAGGTAGGTAGGTATAATGTTAGAAAAATAATTTAATATAATATTCTCATTTTGTTCTTAAATAACATTGAAATATTTAGTTAATTTATATTTAATTAATTATAATTGGTTTTGCCCTGTTTCTCTGCATTCCTTTAATAGTGGGCGTATTTATAGGATAATAAAATTGATTTTTTTGTAGAACCGGATGGTATACAGTAAGTAAGCAATTTTCTAATATACAAAAAAAATCCAAAAAATTAGGGATGCTTGGTGGTTTATAACCCTGAAGAGTGGGAGATCGAGAGTTTTTACCACTATGCTGACACCCACTCTTTAGTAAGTGAACATGCTTACCTACATACATAGATTTTTTTTTGTCCTACTCGCTCCACTCGGATGAAGTTGCACTAATATGGTAGTATTAAGTTAAAACACGTTGTATATAACACTTTCTATTAGTGTGTTTTTGCAAAGTTATTTATCCTTCTTCGTCCTTGAAATAAAATTGTTAAAAAGCTTGTCCTAAC